>JAMXBD010002739.1:0-167215 GCA_024138025.1 Combretum micranthum | reverse complement strand
AAGCATCACATTCAATCTCAAAAACTTTCTCAAAATTAGGTAGAATAAGTAATGGTGCATTAGTCAACTTAGCTTTCAAAGCATTAAAAGCATTTTCGTACACTTCAGTCCATCTAAACTCAGCATTTTTCTTAACAAGATCATTTAGAGGAGCAACTATAGAACTAAAGTCCCTAACAAATCTCCTATAAAAGCTTACTAATCCATGAAAACTTCCAACCTCACTTGCATTCGTTGGTGTTGGCCACTCCCTGATCGCCTTCACCTTCTCTTCATCAATAGCAATGTCATTTGCACCTACAACAAACCCAAGAAAAACCACAGTTTCCATACAAAAGGTGCACTTCTTCAAGTTGGCATACAACTATTCTCTCTCGACATAGCGAAAACAAGTCGTAAATACTGAACATGTTCATCTAAAGTCTTGCTGTAAACTAAGATGTCATCAAAGTATACAACAACAAATTTTCCAATAAAAGCGCGAAGAACTTGATTCATTAACCTCATAAACATGGTAGGTGCATTTGTTAATCCAAAATGCATTACCATCAACTCATATAAACCATGCTTAGTTTTAAAAGTTGTTTTCCACTCATCTCCCTCTTTCATGCGAATTTGGTAATAGTTATTCTTTAAATCAATTTTGGAAAACAAATAAGCACCATGCAACTCATCAAGCATATCACTAAGTCTAGGAATGGGATGTCTATACTTAACTGTGATCTTGTTGATTGCTTGACGGTCAACACACATACGCCATGTTCCATCTTTCTTTGGAACCAAGATGACAGGCTTTCTCTCACAAACTCTTTCTCTATCAGATCATCAACTTGCCTCTGGATCTCCTTTGTTTCCTCCGGATTGGCTCGATAAGCTGGTCGATTAGGAATTGAAGCACCTAGGATAAAGTCAATTTGGTGCTCAATGCCTCTTTGTGGAGGTAATCCCCTTGGTACTTCTTCAGGAAACAAGTCCTTATACTCCTGCAAAACAGACAAAACTACACTTGGCAAAGAAGAGTTAAGGTCGGTAGTAGTAAAATATACCTACTTGTACATGAGTACAAGTAGTTGTTTCCTAGCCACTATTGCGCTCTTAACTTCACTTTGTTTTGCAACTCCACTCTCTTTTGCAATTTCCTTCTCATTCAGTGTTTTGGATCCTTATCTCTCTTGGCTCACCAGTGTTTGTCTCTCACTTTTCCTTTCTTTTTCACTCTTTTCTGGTACACTCAGGTGTTTTTCTTTAAACTCTTTTGCTATTCTCACCTGGTCCTCACAAACTTCCCACAGTTTCTGAGGAGTTAGAGCCATAATCCTTTTATTTAGAATAAATGAATATTGGTTCTTGTACCCATCATACGTCACCCTCCTATCAAATTGCCATGATCGACCCAGCAATAGGTGACTAGTCTGCATGGGAACTACATCACACATCACCTCATCATGATAACTCCCAATGGAAAAGGAAATAAGAACCTACCTGGTCACCTTCATCTCCCCACACCCATTCAACCACTACAACCTGTAGGGTTGTTGATGCTTCATAGTTTTCAACCTCAACTTATCAACCAGCAAAGCACTGATAGCGTTGGTGTAGCTATCACTATCAATGATCAAGGTACATACCTTCTACTGCACTTGGTACTAGGTATGAAAGATGTGCTCACACTGTACCTCTTCACCCTCATCTTTAGGCTGAGTACTGAAGACTCGCCTAGTGACCAGCAATTCCCCACTCATGGGTCCCTCCACATCCACATCACTACAATCCTCTAGTGGAGGCATGTCATCATCACTGGAACTAACACTCTCCACCTCTCCATTATCCTGCATGATCATGACCCTTTGATTTGGACATTGAGATGCAATATGTCCAAACCCCTGACACCTGAAACACTTAATATCACAAGTTCTAGCAAATGGTTTAGTGTCAGTTTTACCTTTAGAAGAAGTAATTGGGCTCTTGGCCTTCACATCCTCTTTTGGTTTTGAGTCTGTAGTGTTCTTCTTCCAGTTTGACTTCCATGAGAGTTAAAAGTCGCACCAGATTTAGAAGCTCCCTTAGACTTCAGCTGATTATCAACTTTGATCGCTTTATGTAACAACTCCTCAATATCTACATAATGTTGTAGATCTACTATATCAGTGATCTCCTGATTCAACCCATTAATAAATCTAACCATTGGCTCGGATTATTGCCATTTCCGTTTCCTTAAAACAGTCCTCTACACTCCTGGACCCTTGCCTCAATTCCTGCAGCTTCCTATGCAAATCCCTATAATAGTGACTAGGGATAAATCTCTTCTGCATGACTGTCTTCATCTCATCCCATGTACTAATAGGCCTCTCACCATACCTTCGCCTATTATGCACGAACTGATCCCATCATGCACTGGCATAGTCAAAAAACTCAACTGCAGCTAACTTAATTTTTTGTCTCTTCAGTGTAATTGTGGCAATCGAATATATGATCCACTTTTCGCTCCCACTCTAAGTACAACTCTAGATCATTCTTCCCCTGAAAGGAAGGTATCTTCATTTTAATACTACCCAAATTACTGTCTCACCTTTAGGTATTCCCTCTCTCCCTCATGAAACTATACTCCCCTAAATTCAAGAGCTAAACCTAAACGAATGAAAGAAGCTTTGCAAGGTCTAGTAAGGAGTTGCAAGAGAAGGAGTCAAACTCCACCAAAGAAGAACCGACATTAATTCATATTATTCAAGCTTCCAAAGAGATGGTCAAAGGCATAGAGAACCCCAAGATGAAAGTTACATTGAATGCTGAAGACTTCAAGAAGTGTAATAAAGCTTCTTGGACCGGTTATTAATATTTGGATTTTTCCAACGCGTTTTTAGTCTCTAGCATTGTTTTTAAGTTGTTTTATGCCGGGTTTATTATTTGTTTTGGGAATTGTTTTATGTCGACATTTTGGGTCTTTTCCCATGTGTCTTTTAGTCTTTTTCTTTTATTATAATATACATATATGGTTGTAAACAGGAGAATATCATTGAATGAAAAATATAAATTTTGAGAGCACTCTCTCTTTTTTTTTTTTTTGAGGAATTTTCTTTACTAATTTCTCTTTTTTTTTTTGTATTTGCACAAATCTGGAAAAAAAAATCACGAATTGGAACGAACGAACTGGAATGTTGCAAAAGTCGCAATTTTTTTAATACGAATTCTAAGGAGATGAAACAAGAACAAATATTTGAAAAGAATAATTAAGATAAGGGATAGATTTACTTGATTCAAGAAGTCGAACCTCTGATACCAAATGATGCAAACCCTAGGTATTTTAAACCTAGAACCCAACAATCGTAATTTGAAATCGAAACCCAAAGATCGTCTTGAACAAGATTGGATTCGAAACTAGACCCTAACCACACCTGTTGATTGAAACCTGAGTTATCAAGATGATTTCCCAAGCGCTTAGATTGAAGAAATCGAAATAGGAGTTCTTTTGCAAAGAACAAAAGAGAAAGTGCTCTCAAAATTTATGTTTTTCATTCAATGATATTCTTCTGTTTACAACCATATATGTCTATATAATAAAAGAAAAAGACTAAAAGACACATGTGAAAAGACCTAAAATGTCCACATAAAATAATTCCCAAAACAAATAATAAGTCCAGCATAAAACAACTTAAAAACAATGCTGGAGACTAAAGTTGTGTTGGAAAAATCCAAATATTAATAACTGGTCCAAGAAGTTTTATTACACTTCTTGAAGTCTTCAACATTCATTGTAACTTTCATCTCGGGGTTCTCCATGCCTTTGACCATCTCTTTGGAAGCTTGAATAATGTGAATTAATGTCGGTTTTTCTTTTGTGGAGTTTGACTCCTTCTCTTGCAACTCCATCACTTTCATCACTAGACCGTGCAAAGCTTCTTTCATTCGTTTAGCTTTAGCTCTTGTCATTGGTCCTCCAATGCCATGGAGTGGATCGCTAGATTTTGGCTCTCGAATTCTCGATGGTAGATGATCTCATCATAATGGTTCACCATGATGCAATGGTGGTTTCTTTTATTGGCTAAGTAGGTAGCTAATAGGGTTAACTATATCGATATATTCTTACTTAGGCTCGGGAGGAAATAATATGTTTTAATTCATGGGAATGGGATCGTTGAACTAATTGATGTTATAGACCAGGATAAGTGGAGTGTATAAAGGAGTGTGAACCCTAGATGATGCTATTAATTTCTTTATCAGTTAGATATATGAGATATAGATATCCGGTCTATCTATATCAACCCTCTGATCAGCCGCTGTTACTTAGGACCCCCAGAATTTCCAAGCTTGAATGAGAGCTTGAATACTCTAGTGTTGTTCTACTCACTTAACTAAAGATAATTAAGTTGTGGTGATTTATTGCATTGCATTTAGTTGAGTGTGCATGGCATATGTATTTGTTTGCATTATTATGTACTGGGCCTTTTGCTCATGCTGCTATCTTGCAGGTGACTTTGATGACGAGTTCTATGACGATATGGGCTACGGGACGACTGGGAGGACTCTATAGATGATTAGGAGAGAGAGACCTAGTATATGCTTAGGATTCCTTTTGATGTATTTTGTGAAGTTATAGGCTTATTTGTTAAGCCTTAGAATGTATTTTGATTTGAATTGTATTTGAAATGTATGGGTTGTAAGTAAGATTTCTATGTTTATGTGACCTTGGGAAGTTGTAATGTATGTGTATGATGTATGTCTTGTATATAGGTGATGACCCACTACTTATGTAGTGGTAATGTTTCTTAATGCAAATCATGTGAATATTATATATGTTTTAAACATGCAACCATTACAAACATCTCTTTTTAAGACGACCTTACGTATGATATTTGAATATTGTTCCTAATATTTGGGTATTATACGTGGTCGGGAAATTTAGCACACTTAATATATGGGTTAAATGGGCTGGGTCTTTACAATATGCATCATGTCTTCCCTACTAGTCAAAACATTATCCACAAAAGCATTTCGGGCATCACCTTGAACATGGGTAGATAAATGGGTAGTGGATATCCATATAAAACCTGAAATGGAGTGAATTTTGAGCTTGAGTGATAGTTGTGTTATACCACCATTCAGCTAGAGGTAGGAAATAACTCCACCTTTTAGGATATTCTCCAGACATGCACTTCAAATATGTTTCCAACCGTTTGCCCATCAGTTTAAGGATGTTAGGAAGTGGATAATTAAGTGCTACCGCTTGCAAACTGAGAAAATCCCTCCAAAATGTGCTTATAAATATGGGATCCCTGTCATTAGTAATAGTTTCAGGCATTCCATGCGACTTGTAAATTTGATCTCGGAATAATTGTGCCAAATACAGAGCCGTGTAACGATGTGATAGAGCTAAGAAATGAGAATATTTACTTAATCTGTCCAATACAACCATAATTACCTCCTTCCCATTAGATTTAGGAACCCTTCAATGAAATCCATGGTGATGTCCTACCAGCACTCATTGGGAACTGGTAAGGGCTGTAATAGGCCGGAATTAGCCACATTCTCAAATTTATATCTCTAATAGGTATCACAACTTCTCATCAATTGTCTTACTTGCCTCTCTAACTTAAGCCAATAGAACATCGCAACTATTCTTTTGTAAGTAGCATGTGATCCAGCATGTCCCCCAAGTGACCTCCCATGATATAGTTGCAGCAACTTCAAGCATAACTCTTGGGGTGATCCAAATACCACTTGACTATGCCTTCTCAATATACCCAGCACCTAAGTGAAATTTTTAACCAACTTACCTTCACCCAATTGTTTAATAATGTGGTCATACCCTTTAGGTCGATACCAACTAGCCTTTACTTCCTCCAGGAACTCAGGAGGTGTAGTATGCATTGTAAGCTAGTTTACTTGACTTTCTCCTCTCCTTGACAAGGCAACAGTAGCAGAATTAGTGTTCCCACTCTTGAATTCAATAGAATAATCTAATCCCAACAGTTTAGTAAGCCATTTTTGCTGATTGGGAGTTACTAAATGTTGTTCAAGGAGATATTTGAGACTTTGGTGATCGGTTCTTATCATAAATGGCCTTCCCCAAAAAGTAATGTCTGCACTTGTCTATAGCATAGATAATTGCTAACAATTCCTTTTGATAGACTGACATGCTACGATTCTTAAGTGCCAATGACTTATTGATGTAAGCAATAGGGTGGTTATCTCGCATTAACGCTGCCCTACTAGCATCAGTTTCCATCATGAACCTTTTGGTATAATTAGGTAGACGCAAAACCGGTGACTGGATAGCATTCTTCATTTTATCAAATGTTTCTTCAGCTTATGAGTTCCACTTAAACTGATCCTTCCTAAGTAAATTGGTCAATGGTTTTACAATAGCATCAAAACCACGTATGAAGCATCTGTAGCAGCCCGCTAAACCAAGAAACCCACGCAACTGTTTCACTGTGGTAGGTGCTGGCCATTGTAAACCCTTGAATTTTTGCTAATTTTATGCCTAAATCTAGAATTATAAGTCAACCGGAAACCCTAAGAGTCAACAAAAGACTACAACAAACCCTAGTATTTAGATCCGATAATTCTACGCTCTTAAACCTAAATAACGAAATTGAAATAATGATGGATAATAGTTCGTATTAATATACGAAAGCTTAAAAATATGAGGTTCGCTAATTTTTAGTGTATTTCAGATCCGAATGGAATCAGTTCTCGAAAAGCGTGTTTCGGGGCTCGAAATAGTAAAATTATTTCGATGATACCGTGAGATTCGTAATAATAGAAGGATTTCAAAAATATCAATTTTATAATTTTTCAGTAGTTAAAAATAACGGATATCGTATTTATATGCGTGTTTTCATTACTACTGTATATTATTGGTCTTGTTTATTGTTCATTGTCATATTCTACTATTCATATCTACTTTTTCTTACTACCTATATACCTATTTTCTACTCTCTCTTTTTTCAATACAACTTCACATCTATTATACTTCACATCTTAATTACTTTTCATTTACAAAAAAATATATATATATTAAAACTCACTCTCTCTTTCTCTCCGTGCATGTGTTAGCCCCCTCTCTCCCTTTCTCTATTTTATTTTTTCTTTTTTACTTTATTTTATTATATTTAATTTTCCTCCATCAAAATTCTATAAATACCTCATCTCCCTCCATTTTTTTCACATACCAAAACTCTCTCAAAATCACTCCATAAAATCCTCTTTACAGATTCTCTCTACCACTTCTCCATTTTCTTCTAACCGCTAGGTAATTGATTGAAACTTCCTTCATGTTCATGTGACTTGGTATGAACTTAATTTGTGTTTTCTAAAAACCCGTAACAGGTTAAAAAAGCAGCAATAGATTTATTTTGTTCTTATTCATACATCCATTCTTATATTGTTAGATTGCAATAGATTATTTATTATGTTCATGTAACTTGAACATAGTCTATGTTTTCTAAAGACCCATTGAGGTTAAAAAAGTAACGTTATGTTTATGTTCTGTTCTTGTTCATACATTATGTTTTTATTATTATGCTTTTATTATTGCTCTTACTATTATTATCATGCTTTTACTTTCTTTCTTTCTTTCTTTCTTTTTCTTTTTTTTTTTGGACTAATCTATTCTTAGTCTCGAGTTGTTTTATGAAGTTAAAGCTTCCAATACTTGATCTTATTATTATGTTTATATTGATTCTTACATATATCTTATCTTATTATATGATATTATTCTATTTCTCATGGCTACATATTCATAATCATATATGAACATGTTGATATTGTCTCAACAAAAATAAAAGGAGTTTTCTTAAATGAAGGAAAATAGGAACTCTCTTTAAAATAAAATTTTATCACATAAGGAATGATTTTTCCTTAAAAACTTAAAGTTTTTTCTTAACTAATCTTTTCCAAAATTTAGAAAAGCTTATCACAAGTTTTTAGTAATAATGGTACATTAGAATTTCAACAAAGAGTACATAAAGTAAATTTATCACACATACTCTTTTTAAACCAACAAAAATAAGAAGGTGTCTTTAAAACTCTATATTTCTTATTCCTTGGTTGACAAAGGTTTTCTTAAACTGATTCGTAAATTTCTCACCAACACTCTAAAATACTAAGGTCTAGACAAGTTTTACAAAATCATAAAAAATTCACCTGTTAGAAATAAACCTTTCTTAGGAAATAAAACTAGTAAATAACTTAGAAGATCACTATTATTTATATAAAGTGGAACTCACTTTAGGAAAAATTAAGAACACATAAACATGACTACTTTAAGGATAATTAGTCACTACCAAGGAATACTTAAAGAAACTACTTTATTTTTTTAACCATTAGAAATGAAGTTATAGGAATCTTAAAAAGACTAAATTTATGTTTAAGAAATTTTAATTATTCTCAAAGGTTAAAAAATGAAGTTAAAAGAAGGAAACACTCACTTATAATAATTCAAGAAACTTTTTTTCTTTTTCCAACAAACTTAAGTAAATTTTCAAGTCTTTACTTTTTCCAACTTTTAGGAAACATTATTTTACAAACATCATTGTTGAGGTAACCTCACTTAATTCATGCATATAATATGCGTCCATATATATTTATTCAAATGATTTTTCAACTATACAATTATCTATATTTTGGTATAAGAATTTTTGGATGAAGAAAAGTTTGAAAACTTATGTTTTGAAAGCTGGGATTTTCGTGGTGAATTTGTATCTCATTGTTTCGAAACCCAAACAACTTTTTATGCCAAAAATAACCTTAGAAATGGATAGATCTTTTCGAGTAGGTAGAAAACGATAAATAATATGCGAAATTCCGAGTTAAAATAAGTAAGTTATAACCATTTTAAGTTGGAATTTGCATCGATACGAATTTTATCACAACTAGAAGATAGAATTAGAAAATTTGATTAGAAATTCTATGGGATACTCATTTTAGGTATTTCCTTTGTTTAGGAAACGAGGAAGACGATATGTACTACCCTGAAGACTATTTCGATTAAGGAAGTATCGTCAAGCCATGGCTGAGTGAGTCTACTTCCCTTGTTTTGCATACTTATGATTGTGCTTGCAGTATAGTAGTATTAGATATAGGAAAAAGATAAAATGGAAAGTGCATGTGACTTATAATATTGGTGAAAGAACCTTAAGCATATCGAGCCATGAATTACCTATAACGAATTGTATGTTCTACTAGTATGTGAAGTGTCTAAAATTAGTTGATCACTTATAAGAAATTGAAATTAAATAGCTAGAATCTAAATAAAATTTAATACATGCACTTCACGAGTTGAGTTACATTGCATTTGCTATTATATAATTTGATAGGAATCAGATTCCTACCGGTCCGATCACTAGAGCGAAAGCTAAAGGATTATAGAATTTGACTTAAAGAATTCTATTGAATCAGCCTCAAGAAGATGAGCATAACTTCTTACATGATTATAGGATGTATTATATCAATGTTCATGGATCAATTTGCAAGAAGTTAAGAGGAGAACAAGAAGGACTCGAGATTCCCCTATCAGCTACGACCATAACACTAGCCGTTATTCATGGGAAAGGAGATCCCCCTGATGGATATGGTCATAACAAGGCTGTTGTTGAAGAATGAGCGAGACAGAAGAGATCATGGGTGACCTTACGCTGGTAACCAAAGCCATTATATCCAACAAAGATCGTAAGAAGGCAGAAGCCATGTTAGGAATTTGTCTCCAAGAAGATCACAACCTAGGATACAACGGTGAGAAAGGCCGTTATCTCAATCATGGGTGAAACCAAGCTTGATCCAACATTGGCAAATTTTGTACCGAGGAGATTACAACCCAGACTATAGCCGTAATGGTGCCCGTAATGCCAACTACGCTATTGTGCTCACTTCATCAAGGCATGAGATGTTGATCAAAGAAGATAACGGCTTATCTTACGGGCGTGATGAAGAGCGTGGCAAGTGTCTGTGTTTTATATGAATTTTCTTTATTTACAAGTTTGCCCTTTTACTTTATTTACATCTTTGCCATTATGTACGAGTATATATATACCCCTTATGTTTTAGAAACCCTAGCTTATACTTGATATTGAAACTCCTTGTATTAGTCTTTCAGCTTGAGAGCAAATCCATCCCGTTCTTATCATTCTACTTTAGATTGTGGTGATCAACCACTTGATCTATCTTGTGTGTCATATCAAGAGAGTGAGAGTGTAGTTTGGGCTATTCTTGGTGCATAATATCCATTAATAGTGCGTCCTTATCCTTTTCTTCCCTTATTTCACTTGTAAATTGATTTACGTGGCCTACTGTGTTGAGATATGAGCTAGGAGCATATCGCAATTGGTGGGATAAGTGTGTGATAGTGGTGGTTGGCATAACCGGTAGTATTTACACACTATAGATTTTTGTATACGTAGGACCATTTGTTCCTTTATCTAAGGTCTTCACATATCTGAGTAAGTCTTCTTTTTGGGAGCTTTTGGGGGAAATCTACTTGAAGATTTATAATAGAATTCCTTTAAAATCTTTTGATGAAGTATTTAAGTTATATTGTAAAGACTAGTAACTTTTATATGATCCTTAGAGATTAGCGAGGGAATGCCCCTAAGACTTATGTAATGGACCATTAAATGTTATTTGTGGGTTAACTTTATTTCCAGATTTTTGTTTGTTCATTATTATTTGCTTAAACCACACTTCTCAATGGCGTCTCCTATTACCATGTTATATGCCTTACATATAATACTAAGACTTTTGCGTGACTAAGATGGTCATTCTTGAGTCTTGATATTATATGTGGTGGACTACCACATTTAGGGTATCCTTCAAGGCATAACAACCATTGTATAATTGCTTCAATTTTCTTAGGATCAATAGCTATCCCTTGTTTACTAACAATATGCCTAAGGTAGTCTATGTGATCTACTCCAAATTCACATTTGCTCCGCTTAAAATATAATTTTTCTTTCCTTAATATATCAAAGACTGTCCTCAAGTGAGCTACATTCTATACTAGAATTTCGTCAAAGAAAACCAAGACAAATTTCCTTAAGTAAGGTCTAAACGATCATTCATGAGGCCTTGAAATGTGGGCGGAGCATTAGTCAACCCAAATGGCATGACCAAAAACTCGTAGTGTCCATCATGAGTTCGAAACGCTGTTTTATATACATCATTGGGGTGCATAAGGATCTGGTGATACCCTAAACATAGGTCAAGCTTGTTGAAATGATAAGCTTCAAACAATTCATTAAAGAAATCTTCGATTATAGGAATAGGAAACCTGTCTTTTGTCGTCTGTTTATTTAAGTCCCTATAATCCACACACGTTCGCCACATATTATCTTTTTTCTTAACAAGCACCACATTGGATGCAGAGGGGCTGTAACTAGGTTGTATGATTTCACTGAGCAGCATTTCTCTTATCATATCCTCTAATACCGATTTTTGTATGTTTGAATAATGGTATGGCCTTAAGTTACAGGTAAAGCATTTTTTTACAAATGAATTCTATGATTACAAGACCTATTAGGAGGTAACATTGAAGGTTCCTCATATAGATCATTGTACTCTTCTAATAGCTCAATAACATCAGGATGCACTACTTGCTTTACCACAGGAATATATCAACTAAAGTGTTATTGACAACCCAACATTGTACCTTAGGAGTAGAATTAGTTGAGGATGACATGGTAATCATTTTCTTACCTTTAATAGGAGTGAAAACCTCATTCTGTCCCCATAAGGTGCACGTTAATCCTTGCCATTGAAATTCTATTCTTGATAGCTTAAAATTCCACTACATTGTCCCAAGTGAAATAAGCCATAGCATGCCTAATATTAGATCATAGGCAGTAAGAGATAAATCAAAATGAAACTCAACTCCTTCTATATTCCAACAAAATTTATGAATCATGAAATGGCTATAAATCTTAACTCCATTGGCCAAGTTAACAGTAACTGGTTCAACTAGAGTTAAACAACAACGTAGCCTCTTAGCTAAATCCTCATCAATAAAATTAGAGGAGCTCCCACTATCAATTAGAATACTTAGTTTCTCCCCCTTGAAGTTCCCTTTCACACACATACTACATTCAACATTATTGCCATTCTCACCAATAGCACATAATATTAAGGCAGCTAATTCCATTTTATCATCATATATGATGGATATTAAACATACAAAGTGGTAAAATAGAACGCCTTTGTTCTGGAAACCTTTCTTTGCGCATGTGCACCCATACCCAATCACCGGGTTCAAACACCACTTGTCGCTGCACTTTGTTGGCTTACTTTGTATACTGCTCGGTTCTTCTTTCGATGTTAAGTCTTGCCTTCTCATGAATTTGCTTAACAAACTCAGCTTTCTTCCTACCATCTTGTTTGTAACGAATGACATATGGGAATGTCTCAATAAACTCCACCCATCGTGCATGTCTCCTATTCAACTTGTGCTACCCTTTCAAGTGCTTCAACGACTCATGGTCGTGTGAATGACAAATTCCTTGGGCCACAGATAGTGTTGCCAAGTCTCAATGCTCGAACCAGTGCATATACTCCTTATCATAAGTGGGATACTTCAATGCTGCCTCTGTCAACTTCTCACTGAAATATGCAATTGGTCTCTCTCTTGCATAAGCACGGCACCAATACCTACACCAGAAGCATCGCATTCAATTTCAAAGGTCTTTGCAAAATCATAATGCAAGTAAAGGAGCATTAGTCAACTTCCCTTTCAACAATTGAAACGCCTTCTTGTTCTTCTCCCCACTTGAATCCCACATTCTTCTTAATGACCTCAGTGATCGGTGCGGCTATACTGCTGAAATCCTTCACAAAGTGCCGATAAAAACTTGCAAGACCGTGAAAACTCCGCACTTGGCTCACACTGTGGGACTAGGCCACTCTCTAATAGCACGAATCTTCTCTTCATCAACCTGTATTCCCTGCGCACTGACAACAAATCCAAGAAATACAAGTCTATCCGTGCAAAAGGTGCACTTCTTGAGGTTAGCAAACAACTTTTCTTTCCTAAGCACCTCCAAAACATCTTTCAAATGCATTAAATGATCATCTAAGTTCCTGCTGTAAATAAGAATATCATCAAAGTAGACAACCATAAACTTTCCAATGAATGTTCTCAAAACATGGTTCATTAATCTCATAAAGGTACTGGGCGCATTAGTTAACCCAAAGGGCATAACTAACCACTCATATAATCCATATTTTGTTTTGAAAGCAGTTTTCCACTCATTTCCCTTTTTCATGCTAATCTGATGATATCCACTCTTTAAATCAATCTTAGAAAATATGCAAGAACCATGCAATTCATCTAGCATATCATCTAAGCATGGAATGGGATGTCTATACTTTACCGTGATGTTGTTGATAGTGTGACAATCAACACACATCCTCATGTCCCATCTTTCTTAGGTACTAGAATCACTGGAACTGCGCATGGACTCATACTTTCTCTCACGTACCCCTTCGCCATCAGCTCGCTAACCTGTCTTTGGAGTTCCTTAGTCTCCTCTGGATTACTCCTATAAGCTGGTTTATTTGGAATTGACGTTCCAAGTACAAGGTCGATTTGATGCTCAATACCACGCACAGGTGGTAATCCTCTAGGAATCTCCTCTGACAGACGTCCTCAAACTCCTGCAAAAGGGAAACAATAGAACTAGGCAAAGAGTTAGAAAAATCGTTAGTACTCAATCATTCTTCCTTAAAAACCAACAACAACATCGGTTGCTTCATCACTAAAGCTCTCCTCACTGAACTCACTCTTACCACACAACTCTCCTTTTGCAAGGCTGCACTCTCCTTTTCTCTCACCACCAAAGCTGGACCCCTCTCAACTTGGTCTCTTTCGCTCTTTCCAGCCTTCCACTCTTTTGTATTTTCATTCTTTTTATCTTTTTCTTTTGCTCTCTCAATCTCTTTAATTTTCTCACTCTCTCGGTGTTTCCCTATTGATTGTTGCAGCTGTAATTGATCTTCATACACCTGCTTTGGAGTCATTGGCTTGAGTGTAAAACTCTTGCCACGATGAATAAGTGAATACTTATTCAAGAAGCCATCATGTATAGCCTTCCTATCGAATTGCCATGGCCTCCCCAACAGAATATGACATGCTTGCATGGGCACAACATCACACATAACCTCATCCTCATATCTTCCAATGCGGAAAACAATCATAGATTTTTAGTCACCTTGGTTTCCCCACTATCATTCAGCCATTGCAATTTATATGGGGTGGGATGTTTGGTGGTTCAATCCCAACTTCTCAACAATAAATGTGCTCACCACATTTGTGCAACTGCCCCCATCAATAATCATGCTACAAAGCTGGTTATTAATGTGGCAACGAGTATGGAAAATGTTTTCCGTTGCACTTCAGCTTCTTCTTTAACCTGCACATTTAATACCCTTTTCACACTGCTACTAGCCTACCCTCATCAGCCTCTTCCTCAATCTCCTCATCAGTGGCATCCTCAAGTGATGGCATGGAGTCATGATCTGACTCGCTATCTGTCACTATCTCTCCATTCTTCATGACCATAGCCCTTCTATTGGGGCATTGGTTCGCTACATGTCCCTTTCCTTGGCATTTAAAGCATTTGATATCTCTACTCCTAGGAGTAGGGTCAGATTTACCTTGACTTCCATGGGTGGAGGTCTCTGCCTTTGCTCATTCTTTGGCTTGGTAGAAAATGACTTCTCCTCTTTCTTCCACGTGCTAGTCTTCCAATTGGATGAACTAGAACTCTGGGAGAATCTGTTATTGCTGCTACCTCTTTTCTTCAATTGATTTTCAACTTTGATAGCCATATGGACCATCTCCTCCAACTCCACATAATGCTGGAGTTCCACAACATTTTGAATATCCCTATTCAAACCCGCAAGAAATCTTGCCATGGTGGCCTCACGATCTTCTGCCATGTTTGCCCTTATCATTATCATCTCCATCTCCTTAAAATAATCGTCTACACTCCTACTTCCTTGTTTGAGATTTTGCAATTTATTGTGCAACTCCCTATAGAAGTATGCAGCACAAATCTTCTTCATAACTCTCTTCATCTCTTCCCACGTCTCAATTGGTGGCTCTCCACTCCTCCTTCTACTCAACAACAATTGATCCCACCACACTATGGCATAATCTGAAAATTCAATTGCTGCCAGCTTCACCTTCTTCCTCTCAGAATACTCATGGCAATCGAATACCAACTCCACCTTCTTTTCCCATTCCAAGTAAGCTTCAGGATCATTCTTACCTTGGAATGGTGGTATCTTCATTTTAATATTGCCTAGGTTGTTGTCCTCCCAATTCCTATCACCTCTACCTTCCCAATTTCTAGCGCCTCTATCTTCCCAATTCCTAACTCCTCTATCTCCCCAATTTCTGTTTCCTTTGTTTCTCCTCCTATAATTATCATATGACTCCTCATTTTCAAAAAACTCTTCCTCATTCCCCACTTCCTTCATAGGAGGATTCTCCTTCCTTCGCCCTTGAGAATTACTCAAAACCAACTCCAACTTCCTATCTACCCTATCATTTATATCCTCCATTCCTTCTTTGAACATACGTCTCATTTCACTCGTCAACGCCTCCATCATGAGTTTAGGATCGAAACCCCCAAACACACCTTCAGAAGAATTTTTATCCGACATTTTGCTGCAAAACAGAAAACGTTAGTAATAAAACAATTCCTCACAATTCACTCCCTTGCGTGTATCACTCAATGGATGGATCGCTCAATCACTCGTGTATGCACATAATAAATTAATCCCACTCTCAAATTCCTCTTTATTGGTTCTTTTGGAACTAATCCCAAACCTTCAACAAACCCTCTTCGAAGAGTTCAATAATAAATCCTAAAAATCAATGAACCCTAAAAAAAAAAAATCAAATCTTTGCGGTTATCTCAACTAGAAATGAAATCTACTATAGTCAACAACCCACAAAAACCTCAATTAAACTAACAATTCAAATCAAATTTTCTTTTCACTTTTTTTTATACGATTTTTTTTTGTACGAATTTTTTTTTATTCTATGGATAAGAATCAAATACAAGATAAATCTTGCAAGGAATTCAAATCTCTAGAACAAATATCACTATGGAATCAAATATAATCTAATTAGATATGAACGATTGGAGATTAGGGTTTGGTATTGCCTTTCTCTAATCGAACTGAAATTGGTGATTTTGACAAACCTAAGGCTCTGATACCAAACTGATACGAACCACGCCAACTGTGACGAAACCCTATATCAATACGCTTGATTATCTAGATTCCCAAGACCTCAAAATCAATGGAACCGCGACCCATTGTCTATATGGAGACAAGAACCTTGGTATAAGCGATGACGCCACAATTAGGGATGGAAAACCCAATTGATAAGTCTGGATTTGAACACAACGAATTGGATTCGAAGGGTTCAAAGAAAAAGTTCTTTCAAGAACTCCAAAGAGAAATACTCTCAAATTTTCATTCATTCTGCCTTAAAAGATTACATATGATGGGTTTTTATAGGCTTAATTAGCCTAAAAATTAAGCAACTAAATAATAAATACATGGAAGACTTAAAAGAAATTCAAACTAGGTAATAAATACAAGGAAAAGAAATTCAAACTAAATAATAAATACATGGAAAACTATTTATACGAGGGTTATTTTCCTTACAAAAATAGCTAGGCTAATTAAAGGCCTTCAATCAAGGCCGAACTTGCCAATTGCCATCCCAGCTTCATGAACACGAACTCCAATGATGTTACATGTCTTCAAATCATCCTGGGTAAAGTGTGAATGAGTTTCCTCTTCTTGGACTTGATGAATTAGTCCATTCAATGCTTCCTTGAATTTCTTAGCTCGGTTTCTAGTATTCGATCCAATCGATACTTCGAGCGAATCCCTAATCCATCTTCTGGATTGGCTAGCTTGGACTCCATCACTACTGGCATAATATATCACATGAAACAACTTACCTCTCCTCTGGCCAAGTACTGCTCCTAGAATATAGTCGTTGGCATCACACGTAAGCTCAAACGAAAGCTCCCAATCAGGTGTAATGATTACTGGTGCAAAAGTGAGCTTCTCCTTCAACAAATTGAATGCCTGCAAATAATGGTCATCAAGTAAATTGAATAGAGGTCTAGAGATTTTAGAGAAGTCCTTAATAAATCTCCTAGAAGCTAACATGTCCTAAAAAACTCTTGACTCCTTTTACTATAGTGGGTTGTGGCAACTTCTCTATGATCTCTACTTTGGCCATGTCAAACTCAATCCCTTTTCAAACACTTTATGACCTAAGACTATCCCCTCTCTTACCATAAAATGGCATTTTTCTTAGTTTAAAAGCAGATTAGTTTCTTTACATCTTTTAACCATGTTGTCTAAATTAATTAGACATGATTCAAATGACTTCCCTAAAACAAAAAAGTCATCCATAAATATTTCAATGAAAGTTCCTAACATATCAAAAAATATAGACATCATATACCTTTGAAAAGTGGCAGGTGCATTAAAAAGACCGAAGGGCATTCTCCTAAAGGTAAAAGTGTCATAAGGACAAGTAAATTTGGTTTTCTCCCGGTCATTAGGTGCTATATGAATTTGATTATAACTAGAATAACCATCTGCAAGTTTTTATAGCATTTGATCAATGAAGGGAAGGGGAAATGGTCTTTACGGGTGGCATCATTCAGTTTCCTATAGTCTATACAAACTCTTCACCAAGTCACAATGCAAGTATGAATTAATTCATTATCCTCATTATTAACTACAATCAGACCACACTTTTTAGGCACTACTTGAATAGGACTAACCCATTTACTATCCGAGATAGGATAGATAATACATGCATCCAACAGTTTAAGTGCCTCCTTCTTCAGTACCTCTTTGAGAGTTAGGTTAAGTTATCTCCGTGGTTGAACTGTAGGTTTGCACTCAGCCTCCAGCAATATTTTATGAGTGCAAATCAAAGGAATGATCCCTTTTATATCAAGAATGGTCCACCCAATGGCTTATTTATGCTCTCTTAAAACACTTAGGAGTTGTTGATCCTGTTCACCTATCAAAGGAGATGAGATAATTATTGGCAAAGTATCATTTGTTCCAAGAAAAACATATTTTAAATGATTACGTAAGGGTTTAAGTTCCAACATCGAGGGTTTTGTCAAAGATGGCACAGACTTCTTCTCACTTGTGCCTAGCTCCTCATAATATTTGGCTCTAATTTCAGGTACCTACTCCACTTTATCTTCTTCAAGCTCATCATCACTCCATTCATCTAGATCCCCAAAACCGATTCCATGGTATCCACACTTGCTTTCTCTTCTAAAAACTTAGATATAAGCTCATTAAGAGTATCATAACCTCATAGGTATTAAATGTTCCCTATTTATCCATTACCATTAATGTGAGCTTACCTTGCTCCACATCAATTAAGGCTTTACCTATTGCAAGGAATAGTCTACCAAGGATCATGGGAAATTCTTTGTCTTCATCCATTGCCAAGACTATAAAGTCAACTGGAAATATGAATTTGTCAACCTTTACCAGCACATTTCCACAGTACCCCTTAGGTATTTGACACTCTTATCAGCAAGTTGCAAGGTGACATGAGTCTCCTTACAATCTCCAAGTCTCGGTTTCCTGAAAATAGATAGAGGCAACAAATTTGTACTTTCACCATAATCAATAAGAACTTTATCAAAATGAAAATGTCATATAGTGCAAGGAACAATGAAACTCCCCTGATCTCTTTGTTTTATTGGCAGGCTGGATAATTTCTTCTAAAGGATCATAGAACTTTCTCCTGTAAGCACCACGGGTTCACTCCCATCAATTTTCTCTTCTTATTGAGCAACTCCTTTATGAATCTAACATATGAAGGCATTTGCTGGATGGCCTCTAAGAAAGTAATATTGATTTGCATCTTCTTAAAGACATTTAGGAGCTTAGCAAATTGAGCATTTAAATGTTGTTGCTTCAACTTTCCTAGAAAAGGAATAGGAGGAACATAAGGTTTCACCTCTCATGATTTCTATTTTGGTTCCTTTATCTTCTGCTTCCCCTTATCTTTCTCTTGATTCTCCTCATTCTCCTAAACTTTTTTTATCAATAGTTTCCACCTCCTTGCCACTCCTCAACATTATAGCATTAACACTCTTGGAGTTCTCCTCATTATTACTAGGTAAAGACCCTAATGGTCTATTACTCAATTGTTGAGAGATATGACTGATCTACCCCTCTAGGTTCTGATGGTGGCTTGTTCACTATTTATCATGGTTTCAGTCTTTTGCATAAAGCTCCTCATGAGCTCTTCCATTGTAGATTGATTTCAAATAGGACCTTTCTTCAGGAATTCAAGCGGCGGTTTATATGCATTATTCTTAGTTCTATATGAGAAATTATGATGATTTTGCCACCCTAGATTATATGTATTTGAATAGGGTCCTAGATTACGCCTTTGGAATTTGTTGACATAATTTATTTACTCTCCATTGGATGAGGATGAGGAGGTACCATGTAGGCACTCATAAGCAAAATTGGGTCATGAGCATAACTCACAACAAACAACTTTATTAGTATTAAAAGAATTTGTTGAAGTCCTGCGTAGTGAGAGCTGAAATTTAGGCGGTTAGCTCAGAAATAGCTTCATTATCTTGATCTAACGCCACTTTCGATTTGGTTCTTCACGTTGCCAATTGTGTGCACTGGAGGCCCTGCTTCATCATAATTCTTTCCCAATACTGCATCTCCAACAGTAGCATCTACCAAAGATCCTAAAGTATCATTCAACCTAAGATAGGAGATCTTAATCAAGAGATTATTTGGCAGTCCATGATGTGGGCATTTTCTTATTGCCTCCTTATATCTTTCCCATGCCTCATATAATGATTCACCATGGAATTTGGTGAAATTTGTAATTTCATTGCCTAGCAGTTTTGGTAGGTGGGAAGAATCTCCTTAAAAACTTAGTTGAAAGATCTGCCCAGCTGGTAATGGATTCCTGTAGCAGTGAATTGAACCAAGTTAATGCTTTATCCCTTAGAGAGAAGGGAAAAAGTTGCAATCTAATGGTGTCATCAGTAACACCATTCAATTTTATAGTGTTGCAGTATTGAAGGAATTTTGCAATATGTTCATCATTCATCAAGAGTCTCATTAAGGTATCCTCCAAACTGATGTGCTTCAAACATCTGAATGAGTGATGGTTTTATCTCAAAATTGTTGGCCTAAACAGTCAACTTTAGAACTTGAAACAATAGGAACTGGATAGTCTCGAAGTGCTCTAGCAACACCTTGAATTTGATTATTGTTATCATTATCTGCCATTTCTATTTCTTGCACTTCTTCTCTTATTATATTTTCTATTCTCAATTGATGCAGAGTACACTCTATTTTAGGATCCAAAGGTTTCTCAACACTTTTACTTCTATGCATAAAATACTTGCAAAGGGAACAGAACAACAAACCCCGTGAAATACACCTAAACTAATAATAGAACTAGGTTTAATATTAAGATAATCCCCGACAACGGTCCCAAAAATTGATCCGCCACAAATGTATATATAAAAGAAAAGCAAATTCTTCCAGCAAGTACACTGAGTTAGATCAAGTAATAAAGTGATGAATAGAGTGTCGATCCCACGAGTATTACTTAACTACTAAACCAGTATTAGCTTCTACTATTATTTAGGCAATCAAATTTCAAGAGTTTACTAATTAACTACTAATAGACCTAGATTGTTATTGTTACTAAGAGCAGAGGGAGTGTTTGAGAAAAATATATAGATTGAGTATGGGAAAAATAGAGTCTACCCTAGTTTTACTAATCAGATTGCTATCATATTATAATATCTATTAGCTATGTGGATATTCATATGAGATTCTTAAAGCCTTTAATCCTTTTCCAATTTTTTAAAGTCCTAATACCATAGATTAATCCAATAGCTTTTGCTAGACAAATTAACAGTGGGCTCTAAATTACAATCATGAATCTTCCAATTCTATGATTGACTAATGTCCTAGATTAATCTCTCTTAATCCCTTAGTGAGAAACTAATTAGAAATATTGCTTTGATCTTTAGGACAATTTCTAATTAAGATTAAATGTCGCCCCTTCCGCAATTATTATTTAACCAACAATTAAGATTCCTTATGAAATCTAATTTCCCTTCCGAGTTATTAAGATTCCTATAAACCTAGTTTAATCAAGAAACATGATTTATAGTAGGAATTACAATATGAATATTCTACAGACCTAATAATTCTATAACATTATTATAATCATCATATTAGCAATCCTAGGGCTTCACCATATTCTCATAAGAAAAACTTAGAACACCATGGAATAATTCATGCCATCACAATTCAAGTAAATCATTGCAAGAAAATTCATTTGTATAACTAAAATCAAGGATTGAAATGGCATAAAACAATAAAAGTTCAAAAGTCACCAAATCAATCTCAATTATATGAAAACCTTATTACAAAACGCCAAGAAATTCTTCAATCTCCAAATCAATTCTAAGCTTCTCAATCTACTAATTCTAGAATGGAACAAATCTCTCTTCTCATCTAATCTAGGTTTTTCTACTATGATAAACTATTATCTAATTTGGATCTAATGGAATTTTTTTTTTCAGATCAACAACACAAGGCAATTTTATAAGCAAAAACAGAGGAGACCATCCAACACAATGTAGGTTGATAGTTTTGATCTATACGCTAGTGGCTTTGATGGTGGTGTAGGAAGTAGGCCGATTAAAGGCCAGTAGTGTTGAGGCCGGTTATATGTGCAAGGTAGGCTTAAAGCTGGCGGCCTTTCTTCAAAATTTGCCAGCACACTTTGTAATTTCAAATGTTGGTGAAATTGTGGAAGGCCAACAGTGTTGGTTAATATGTTGAAAGTTGGCTCTATTCTTGTTGAAGGCGGTCGGCCCACATGTAAGAATGGCCAGCCTTGATTGTTTTCAACTCCTATTTTGCATAAAACTCCTCTAAAGTTCATGTAATTGCATTCTAAGTCCTCAATGACTTGAAATATCAAAATAAATATACTTAAATACCATTTCCTTATGATTTCTATAAAATCAATAATAATTTAGCACAATTTGTTCAATTAAAAGTGAGTAAACTATGCTTTTATCAAGCTTATTAGATCTTGAATTTGTATAATGCACGATATGGATTCATGTTTGATTTCGTTAAAATTGATTGAGAAATCATTTTAATGAATAGATATAGGCTATTGATGAGGATTGCTCATAGCTTTAGAGATAGAGTAGCAAAATCCTTTTGCAATTGATTAAGTGATCTAGTGAATTTTGGTTCTTAATGCAATTTTAAGTTTTTATTGATTAGGAAGAGATTTTAATTGATCAACTTAAGATTAGAGGTTGATGATCTTGAGAAAGACATTTAAATATTTTTGGGAATTTACAATTTAAGAAATTGATACAAAATTATTGAGATTTTAAGTGCTCTATAATTTGGATTATCCTTAATTTTGTGAATCATGCTTTGAATTCTTTGTAGTTTAATCATAGTATTAGATAGATTAGTTAATTGAATCCCTTGCTTTTCTTATGTTAAATAATAGGAAAGTGGCGAGTAGAAGTGTTACCATGTTCCTCTGGTAATACGACATCTATATCCAATTCTATATTGATGATAGGTATGCTTGCCTTTTTGCATTGACTGTAGTAAGAATCTTGCATATAAATTTATAATGTTTTTTTTTTTTAAACTTGATGTATTTGATTACTATCTTATAGAGATTGTACAAGCACATTAAACCAACTAGAGAGGAGGAGGAGGAGGTAATAATGCACATAAGTTGAGAAGAGGAAACTCGAAGAAGGACAGAAGGGAAAAGGGAAAAAATAGAAGAAGAAAATAAAGTTGGAATAAAGAATTAAAAAGAAGAAGAATAGTAAAAAAAAAAGCAAATAAAGTTGGAATAAAGAATTCAAAAAGAAGAAGAGAGAGAAAAAAAAGCAAGAGAAGAAAAAAAAAGAAACAAAGCCACCAAAATCAATAAAAAAAATAGAGAAAATAAGAAAGAAGGAGCTTAAGTTCGAATACGAAAATTGAAGCTCAGTTCTATACTTACAGCTTAGAGAACAAAGATGAATGATGTTGAGCACACACAAAACAACGCCCCATAGAGGCTCATTTGATCATAAGGAATTGAATTGTTATTACCCTTGAAACTAGGAGCAAGCCCATTTTTAGTTTTCCTCAAGTGTTATGCAGAACCTATATAAGACTTAGGAAATGTGGATTATGTCTAAATTTGCTTTATTTAAAACTTTAATCCCTAATTATTGCAATTCAATAAATAAACAATAACAACAACTAAAATACAATAAGTAGAAAGATAAAGTTAGAGAAGATCACATCAAGATTTAATGTTGAGTGCGAACTGGCCCTTAATCTTCATGGCACACGCAATGCCTTCCTCAGTAGAGGATTTCACCTACTTTATTTCACAAAACAATCAATGTTCTAATGGAGATACAACACAACTTATACATAAAACACTTGAGTTGTGCCTTTCACAAGAAATACTCAAGGCACAACTCTTTTCACACTCTAAAAACTCTTACCAACCTCTAGTGTAGTGCCTTATAAAAGATTGCAGACTAAAAATTTAATGGCCTTACAATTTCTCACTCTTTCACTCAAATATAAGCAATAATACACAAGAGACTACAAGCATGTTAAAAAAAGTATTCAATTGCACTTAATAAGCTCTTCCAACCTTCTTAAACTACCCAAAGTCTTGTATTTATAAACTCTCAAAAGATTTAGCTATTGCCACAAAAACCATTAAAATGGTCAAAGCATTAAATGCTTCAATGGTTGAACCTTTTGTAACATGTTCAAACTTCTTAGACATTCTCTGACTTAAACAAACACTTTGTTCTGAAAAAGGCTTGGTAGTGGCTTACATACGAAATGAAGCTTTAAAAATTTTAAAAGCTAAAAGTCTTAACTAGCTTCAAATACCATAGAAACAATTAGGTTATATTTTAGGGGTAGTTAGCACCTATTGTACTAACCTTCATCTATTATCTAGCCTAAAGATTCACAGATTGTTTATGGACATGATATTAACAAACTAACTACTTATACACAATTTTCAGATCAATTCACAAAAGCGTAAGTCTAAATTATAAAGAGTAGCTTAGATCTTGCTTTACCAAATTCGTATCAGGCACTTTCATAAAGAATCTCAAAGAGATCATTGTTGAACATCTTGAACTGTTGAATTCACAAAAGTATGTTAAAGTCCCTCTAGAGATCATTAACTTCTAAACCTACGTTTAACAACCAAAATTTCTTCCTAGCCATTAGCAACCTAAATTTGCATTAAGATCAAGAATCCTTTGATTAACAATCACATCTCATGAGAATAATCAAGTGATAAAAGGATTTCACCACTCTATCTCTAGATGTTATGAGAAATCATCATTAATAGCTTAGATATATTCAAATGAATGATCTCATGTTCTATTCAATAGAAATCAAACATGAATTCATATGGTGCACACATATAAATCCAAGAAGTATAGCTAAGTTATTAATTTGAAGAATTTAACAATATTTCAATAAAAGCATGAGTCAAATCACATGAATTAGGTTTGTATCCACAAAATCTAAGCAAGATTCAATTATTTCTTCACAATAAATATCAAATTAAGCATGAGTTTAGACAAATATTGGAGAATCATGATAGAAACACCTATGAAGTGTAGAGATCCTTGCAACATGAACTTAAATTAGCACTTTAATTGATCTAAAAAAAACCCAAGTAAGGAAGGGGTTCTCTCACTGGAATTCTCTCTCAAGTTAGTTATGATACCCAAAAAAAAAAAAAAATATCTAAAATTGTGAGTGTAAAGTATCAGTGTTAGAAGGTCTGTAATTTGTAAAACTAACGCTATTTAAATCAAGTGCCATACTAATAAGTGTCAAAAGACTCTTATTATATGCATTAATTTGATATTGAATTTTATGTGATCTATTAAAGAAAAGGATGCCTAATGAGTAAAAATGTTAATATTAGGAATAAAAGAAGATGATGAGCTTAATAAAGATATTTTGATGAATTAAAGGTGGTTTTTGGTGAAGAAATGGACAAATTGAAGATTTCAACATGTCATGTCCTAAAGGGTACCATAAACGTGATAGCCCGTTACACTCAATATTAAAGATTAAGTATAACTACCTTAGTCATGAGAAAGCTTCGATACTGGGTATAAGGTGTACTTTTACGATCATAGAGAACCATACTTTGAAACAAGTAGCTTAATGAGATATGCATAATAACGATTAAGAATATAAATCATAACATTACAACTTAATTCATAACATAAGGAGTCTCATAAAAATCAAAGGGGGCATACTCCCATCAAAATATGCACTTCGGTCCATAAACTAATTCTTCAAAAATAAATACAAAGGAGTTTTCCTTAGAAGTCTAAGTCTACTTCTAGGCCACAACTTCTTTCAAAAGCTCCTAGATGCCAAAAGGTCAATACTTGCATAAAATATCCCTAGGGCTTCAACCATAAAACAAGGGAGCTACAAAAGGTATCTAAGGGGGTGTAAGCTTACTTGCTTAGTGAGAAATATTTCCATAACAGTGTACTCATTACAATAAATTTCAAACAAGTTAATTTAAGCAAACATTTGTAATGTAGCAAACACATGAGCAATCAATGCACATGATCAATTGGATATCATACGTTGAATGGATTTATGCTCTCCATTTGGGGTTAGGTGATTTGAGCCTATATGACCAAAGTTCACAAATAATAGATTTCGTAGTTCTTTTGGGCTACTACTTGCCTTTAAAAATATAGTTCATACGGGCTCCTATGCATTAAAGGTGATAAAAGTAGATTTTCGGTCCCCTATGTAGCTATGTACTTCATTGCCATAATCTTGTCCCACCAAGGGTATAGTAATGATACAATGTGACTCACTTCATGATATGCATTAGTTCATTTAATTATATTCTTTCGTCATCATAATAATAATCTTAATGGTGATCATAGAATTTGCAAACACTCCAATGTAATATTAAACAACCATATGATTATCGATAATTTGGGCTTGCTTAGTATAATTTTAACCAATCGTATAAGGCACATGCACTTTGCGATTTTTATATTTTTCTCATTCTAATGCCACTATACTATAAGAAAACATAAGTATGAAGTTTAAGGAAATAGACTCACTCGGTCATATGTGGAAAATCCACTAATCAAAGTAATCGTCGGGGTAGGGAACTTCTCTTTCCTCATCACCTAAACGAAAAAATACCTAAAATGAGTATTTCAAGAAACTTATACTTAAACTTTCAAATTCTATTTCATTATTTTCGTCAAAAATCGGATTTTGTGAAATTCCAACTTAAAACGGTCATAGCTTACTCATTTTAACTTGGAATTTCGCATATTACATATCGTTTTCTACCTACTCGAAAAAATATATCCATTTTAAGGTTATTTTTAACATTTAAATCCATTTGTCCAATACAGATTAATCACGAAAATCCCAACCCTTAAATTGAGTTTTTTTAAGTTCTACATTGCCAAAAATCCCCAAATAAACATATAGATATTTATAGTTGAAAAATTCTTTTAATACATATATGAACTCATATTATATGCATGATTGTAGTGATGTTGTCCTAACAATAATTTTTCATAACATAATTTATTTTAGGAGTTAAAGAACAAATTTTACAAAATTTCTCTTTAAGTTATTGGAGTGAAAACTAAAAAAAAGTTTAGTTATTACAAATGAGTGTTTCCTTATTATAATTATATTTTCTTAACTTTTCAAAAATAAATTTATTTCTAAAATTTGGTCTTTTAAGTTATTTATCAATTTTATTTCTTAAGTGAACTTTTAACTAGTGAGTTAATTTTAACTTGACTAAAAATACTTGTGTTGTTCTTAGTGTTTATCAACATTAAGATTTAATAACAAAATTTATTTTAGTAATATGAAAAGAGAGAGTAATAGAACCATACAATTAAATCCTGAAGAAGCTTTGCATAATAACAAGACAAAAATTTATGATGCACTTATTAAAGTTTTTGAAAAGAATTTTGTTGAAACATAATCCGAAATTTTAATGGGAATTTTTCTTAAGCGACAAAAATTATTTTTTTATAGAGAATTTTGGTCTTATTTTTATAAAAGAAAAGAATTCCTTTTTTATTTTATCAAGATAATAATAACAATATGATCATGCATGAATATGAAGTTGTAGTTATGTAGTATGACAAAAATAATTCATATAAAGAATAGAAGACATAGAAAATTGAATAGGAACATAAGTAAAGGTTAAGTATTAGAAAGTCTTAACTTGTATCAAGGCTTCCCAAACATAGACATGGGCAAGTCTTTTAAGAAAAACAAGAAAATAAATAAGAAAATCATAAGAGTCTTATATTTATGTCCAGTCCTTGGACTTACATTATGGGCAACCAAAAAGAAATATGAAAAATCGTTTTGACTTGATAAGGACAAGTCTAAGACTAGAATGACTAGTCTTAATAATTTACATGAAATAAATAAAGTGCAAGAAAAGAAGAGCATAAATTAAAACTTTAATTAGTGATATCATATATATACATATACATAATACATATATGAAGTTAGTTTAGTAACATGAATAAAACAACAACATAAAAACAATAATTATAAAGGAATACAGAGTTGAATAAGACATGGCAAATGGTTATTTTCATGATTTCTTCCTTAACAATAAGCTCATGGGGTTTCTAATCATGTTATGTCAACTTGAAAAGAAGAGGGGCTTGGAAATTTACCTAAAGTTTGTGGTGATGGAAGGTGGCTAGGTGATGAATGAATGAAAGAAAAATTTGTAGAAATTGTGTGGAGATGGAGAAGAGTGGCTCATAGTCAAAAGGGAGGAGAGAAGAGAATTTGTGAAGTGATTTTGCAACAGTTTGGTTAAAGAAAAGAAAATGTGTGTAAAGAATGAAGGAGGAATGTGGTATTTATAGAGTTTTGGAGTAGAAATTTATGTGGTTAAACAAAATGAAAAAGAAAAAAAATTAGATGGTGAGAGAGGGGGGGGGGGGGGGGGTGGGGGGGGGGGGGGTGTGGGACGTGCGGATTTTGGCTTTGAGGAGATAGATGAATTGATTTGTTTTGCATTTTTATAATGAAAAGCAAGTGTAAGATATGATATGTGAAAGTTTTATGAGAAACGAAAATGCAAGAGATAAGTATATAAGAGTGTAATAATAGATAGTAAAAAAAGATAGAGATAGTAAAATAGTAATAAATAGTGGAGAATAGTAACTCGAATAGTAGACAAGACAAATCAATACCGATAGTAAATAAAATACGCATAAACGGGCTATATTTGATATTTTTAGACACCAAAAAATTCTAAAACTGATATTTTATGAATCCTAACATTTTTATGAGTCTAAAGGTTTTGTCGTGATATTTTTACCATTTTATGTGTCCGAACCTTGATTTTAAAAACCGATCCCATTCGGGTCTGAGACGAACTAAATTTTGACAAATCTGAACTAACTAAATCTGTCGATTGGAACCACAGTTATCAAGAATGGAACTTGGCCCTAATTAAACTTGTTAATTAGAACTAGAGTTATCAAGATACAGTTCTTATCATAAGAACCAAGAGAAAGCTCTCACAACTGGAGGAAACTCTCTCAAGAAAATATACTCACATAAGTTATGTTCATAGATTACATCCAATAGGTATATAAGCTTAAACATGGAAACCTAAATAACATAAAGAAATAAAATCGTCGACCAAAATAAACTTGGTAGCCTAAAATTATAAGTTGGCCACAATGAAGGTGGCTTTAAAAAAAAATGATTCTGTGGGGATTTAAGGTTGGCGGCCTAAATCGCCTATGCCGGTGACGTAAATATGAAAGCCAGCGGCTTTGAGGCTGGTGTAGAAGTTGCCATCCAAGCTTTTATTTGCTCGTTTATTATATGATCATCCATGTTGACTTTATAATGTTTTGATTACCCCACGATGACGTCCTTTGATTCTCACCATATCGTGCACTCACCAATTTTAAATAATGTTGCCTTTGCTTGATAAAGTTATTGCTTTAATATTACGATTTGGTTACATTGGTAGAAAATATATGGTTGTATTTATGCTTTGCATTTTATTAGGTATTGCTCAAATTGTGTTGCATAAAGCAAAATATTTGTTACATTCAGTGCAAAGGAGAAAATTCTATTAACTAAATCAATAGGCAACGAGTTTAAAGACAAAGGTATAACTATTAAAGAGAAATAATTATTCATTCTCTTCTTTTTTATCTAAAACCATGAAGAAATTCTACGATTAACGATCTACTTAAAAAAAAATTACATAGATATAAATCATATAAAACCAATTACTAAAGTACCAATGTAAAACCATGTCTTCAACGTGTGATTCATATATTAACACATGAATCACATTATGCGATTCACATGTTAATAATTGAATTGCATGTCTAACATGTGGCTCATGTGTAAACATAAAATGCATGATCAAGTATGCGACTCACGTGTAAACATGAAAGGCATGGTCAAGTACTTCGGTGAATCATTTGTGCATGATGCGATTTAATGTGAATTGCATATCCCAATTGTGATTCATTAAGGCATATTATGAATCACTCATTCAAACTACATATGTTTCATTAAATCACGTATTCATCATGTGTTTTTTTTTTTTTTGGTGAAACCATAAATTGTGGCTCGAAAATACGATTTAACATTGATAATTAAGTAATTAAAATCATCTTGTATGTATTTAGGTATTTTTTTTTTGAAAAAGTTAGTAAACACATTTTTCACCCTAAAATTGCTATTATGGTGTTTAGCTGTATTTTACGCACATAAAATAATAATAGCAATTCATTTCCCCCCACGTATAGATTGCTACTCAATGTTTTATTTTTATATCTTTGTCATAAATATCTATTTCTTGAAAATATCATCAATACATTATTATCTCTCTGTAATAAAGATAATGGGATATAATACATATTTTACTTATTTTAATAATTACTCGTTTTATTTTTTATATAACTAAACATGGTAATAGATATATAATAATTGTTACATTCCTATAGAATTTTTTAATTCTCTCTTTATTCCATATAACATTGTAAAATGCATGTTCATAGTAGGATTTAGATTATTTTCATAATTAATTTCAATCACGATTTATTTTAGCAATAAAACCCCTTTTAAACTTGAACTTTGGCCAATGTACGATTAGGTAGTTGAACTTTCAAGAAGAACAATTTCATACATAACCCCTTTTCACCATCTCACACAATGATTATTTGACACATGTCCATTAATTCAAGAGATAATAAAAAAGTAAGATAGTGAAAAAGGGACACGAAAAGTCTGGCTATGTATGAAATTGGTCTTTGTAAAGTTTAGATAATTAATTATCTATTTGACCAAAGTTTAGGTATAAAAAGAATTTTTTCTCATTATTTTAATAAATAATTTAAAAGAAATTATAAATGAAAAAAATTAAAATATGGGTGCCATAAGTATTTCACTTTAAAATATTGATATGTTTGAATAGTTTATTTTTTATCTATATTGTATGTATATCGAAATAATATGTATAAATATATTCGATTTATATTTATATTTTATCTATATTTGATTTTTTTATAAAAATTATTAATTTTTTATCTATATCTATTTCTTGATAAATAATTTATTAAAAAAAATGTTTATATCAATAAATAAAAACTACCCATGGAATCCGCTTTTATCTTGGATTGGCATGGTATCTTATCCGGTGCACAAAACGCACGCTTATATCACGTGTGAAATATAAAGTCAATTCGGTTTCCTTCTCAGACAGCGGACGCGATTTAATCGGTGGACAAAGGTCAAGGACACGGACCAGCTAGACATGTTATGAATATAAAATAGGAAAAAAAAAAGACGAGCCAGAAGAAAGAGAGACACAAAACCTCCCCACCGCAAAACCAAAACCCTAATTTTCCCTCCATGACTATTCGTATCAGTATCAGCCTTCTCTTCTTCCAATAAATATCCGTATCTGCCGTCTTCCACATTATCTTCCATTATCATCCTTCCTAGTTTCCATTTCTTTAGAAATAGAAAAAAAAAGAAAAAGAAAAAAACCCTAGACATATAGCCTCAATATCAGAGTCATGGGCTCAAGCTCAAACTGAACCTGAACCTGAAACATTCTTATGCATTATTTCAGTTAGGGAGAGAAATTAAAGTAAAGAAAATAAAAGAAAAGAAAAGGAAAGAGAGAAGTGGGTGAAATGCAAAGAAGTAATGCAGAAAGTGTTGAGCCGAAGCCCTTCTGGCCCCCTCCTCTGCTCTGCCTCTAAGCCTCCCTTTTTCTTGCAGGATTTAGACTTAACCCTAAACCTAGCTTCCACAAGAGAACTAATCTCACTTCCTCCAGTCGAGGGTTTCAAACTAAACCGAGTTTTCTTTATCACCAAGCAATGCCTGCAGCAGCTGCCGCCACCTTCTTCCAAACCAGCTGTAGTGGGTCCGCTTTCACGAAAATCCCTATAGCCCGCGGCTATCCCTTGCGTTTTTACTCAGTCCCAGGTTGCAGAATTTGTCGATGCTCCATTTCCATCCAAAATGCTGTTCCAGCAGCTCCTTCTCGCGCGTGGATTGTGTTTAAGGAAGGATACGGCGGGCCAAGGGTGGCGTGGCTGCATGAAAGTTCTTCTTCCTTGGTTGCTACGGCAGCAGCAACAGGCAATGAGAACACGGGTAATACAGAAAAGGCGGTGAAGATTGCATCCATTTCGGAGGAGCGGGTGGTGAGGTTCCCTAGGAGGAGCAGAGAGGGTGGAGGTGCAGTAGCCGCAAACCCCGATTTGCTGGCGATTCCAGGGGTGGGACCCCGGAATTTAAGGAAACTGGTCGATAAAGGGATTGAGGGGGTTGCTCAGCTTAAAAAGTTGTACAAAGATAAGGTCCTAAGTTCTATTTAAATAATTCGTCGGAATGTATTTGTTACTTTATCGTGGGAATTAATTCAATTGTATTTTGTGCCTGGTGTTAAGGCATTTTGGGTGTTTATTTTTGCATCTCTTGTTAATATTCTACAGTTGGAGTTTTAACTGGTATGTTCGTATATCAGAGGAGACCCTCTATTCTTTTCTTTTCCTTTTGCAAGCTTAATATTTTTAAATTCTTGGCTGTTTTGATGTTCGTCGTTTACTTGGTGTGGGGCTTGTGTTGTGTGCTCAGGTTCATTATAATGTTCATGATTTTATTCTTTTTTTTTTTCTATGGTGTACTGGGTGTGTCTGTGTAATCAGCTGGCAAATAACTGTAGTCTTTTGATTTTCTCCGACAGTTTTTGTACTCTATGTGCTCACAAGTGTAACCCGTGTGCCCTTGCAGTTTTTTGGCAAGGCTAGTGAGAAGATGGTAGAGTATCTGCAGACATCTGTTGGAATCATCCATAAAAACCATGCTGAAAGCATCACAACCTACATCAAGGAGAGCGTGGAGGAAGAGTTGAAGGACTCAGACTCAGACTCAGACTCAGACTCAAAGCCTGCACCCAAGAAGCGGCTTACCTTTTGTGTTGAGGGGAATATTAGTGTTGGGAAGACAACATTTCTTCAGAGGATTGCTAATGAAACACTTGAGCTGCGTGATCTTGTTGAGGTGGTTCCAGAACCGATAAACAAGTGGCAAGATGTTGGGCCTGACCACTTTAATATTTTGGATGCTTTCTATGCAGATCCTCAAAGATACGCATATACTTTTCAAAACTATGTGTTTGTCACAAGAGTGATGCAGGAGAGAGAGTCATCTGGTGGAATTAAGCCACTCAGGTTGATGGAAAGAAGTGTTTTCAGTGACAGAATGGTTAGCATCACCACCTCTTAGCTCTTAGCTTATGTTGCTGGTTGTTTTATGGTAGGTTTTAGAGCTCTTGAGGTTCTCTTGTATCCCTCTTATGCACAAAGCTAGAGACCATTGTGAGCAGAGGGGAGTGGATATGATAAAGGGTCTAGGGCTATGGTACCCAAATAGTGCAAGGAAATGCATTCTTGGTTAATCAAAGAAGGATTTGGGAAGGAAAGAAAAATGGGATGAAAGTGAGATTTCCTTATTTGGAAGAGGAAGGAAAACAAGGGGGATAAATTTAGGAGGAAATTTTTTTTTGGCCCATACTTTTGTTTTCCACGAATATCCTAACATTAACCCTTAACCCTCTCTTCAAACTATGAGCTTGTTCTCAATCACAAAGTTGGAATATTTGCTAAAATCCTTTTATCCTCCTATATCAACGAAAGCATCTTCTTGCAATGATGTTCTCACCTAAATGATTTATTGAAATACAAATGTAACCGCTTAGCTCTTCTTTCCATCATCCCCACATTGCTCAAGTGACAAATCAAGCCTAATTTGTCATTTGATGTATGATTTTTCTTGAAGAACTTTGGCATCTTAGTGTTTTTAGGGGTCAAATTAGTCAAATTAGGCAATGAATTTGCCTCAAGAAATAACTTTAATTGCATTTTCATACAGAAGGCTAATGAGGACTACATTTTTCAAGGCGTGCAAGTATCGAGATATTTCTATAATATTGATGGTTTCTAGGTGGTATTATTATACCCTTTCTTTTTTATTTTTTTTCTAATTATGTAAGAGCTAATTTAACTGAAGCAATATGGGAATGTAAATTATGAAATTGGGGATATTTATACCCTTAAATTCATTGACTGATGGAATTGCATTTGCAATTGTTGACTAAGGTATTTGTGAGAGCTGTCCATGAAGCGAAGTGGATGAATGAAATGGAGATCAGTATTTACGACTCCTGGTTTGACCCTGTTGTATCAACGTTACCTGGATTGGTTCCTGATGGCTTCATCTACCTTAGGGCAAGCCCTGATACCTGCCTCAAAAGAATGAAGTTACGAAAGAGAGGAGAGGAAGGTGGGGTTACCTTGGATTATCTCCGTGACTTGCATGAAAAACATGAGAGCTGGCTTTTCCCATTTCAAAGTGGGAATCATGGAATATTATCTGTGAGTAAGCCAATTACACTTGCTGACAGTTCACTTCATCCTGAAATAAGAGACCGGGTATTCTATCTTGAGGGCAATCATATGCATTCAAGTATCCAAAAGGTATTAATTTTACATTTACTTGATTCATCCAGATGCAGATTGTATGAACGTTTCCTAACTTTCATCATATACAGGTTCCTGCTCTGGTCCTTGATTGTGAACCCAACATTGACTTTAGCAAGGATATTGAAGCTAAGAGACAGTAAGAATGCATTTTATTGCTTTGTGGTTCTATTTAATTAATCTACTTTTAACAACAGAATACTGATGCTAGTCTTCTTATTCATGCATGTACATTGGTTTCTCTCCTTTGCACCTCCATGCTCTCTGTTTTTATTCCTTCCGTAAAATGTGTTGGAGAGCCATGCTGTACAAATGTGATCAAACTGTGAATTACTAAATTGTATTTGGAATATAGAAAAATCTTAACCAGATGCACTTCTCATCTCTGTAAATGTTTTGTTAAATCTTAAATCTTGTGAGTCCCTCTTACCCTCTTTGGGATATTCTGTTGTCATCTGACAGACTGATATTCAATGACTTGAACTTGCATTAAGCTTAACACTCAATGTGAGTTCCTCCAACCCCGTTTTCTATCTTTTCCCCTCTTTTTTTAAAAGTGCATTTCATTAATTCAAGTCATGAAATTATGTGGACAAACTTGCACAGTTGCACCTAAATAGTGTTATCCATGAGTAGTGCTTGTGCTTTCATTATGAAGTTGCTCCTTTCAGGTGTGTTTATACATGCAAGTAGAAAAAGGAGTCTTTAGGGTAGTCTTGTATTTGTTTTATCGTGTGAAGTAGGGTCTTGTGTTTTTATTGTATGTTGTGAATATGTCTGTTAATTGGTGTATTTTGGTTGCTGAGTTCTGTGGGTGTAGAGCTGGACGTGTAGTTAAGTGGGATGTGTAGTAGATTCCTTTATTTTCAATTGCAGCACTATGAATGTCAGATTATGGTTTGTAGCATTGTTTGAATCAGTTTTAAAGGTCTGCTTGGTTTATTCAAAATCATAGCAAATGGAAATGCTATTACCATCATCAATCCTCTTGAAGAAACCCTGTTGGTTTGGTCCATAGATTCAGCAATTAATCCCTGATTGGGCACCCTCAAAAAACTCTTGCCCTTCAATTGGACAATTCCTACCCCAGCCAAAGGCTTGTGGATTAATTGACAAGCAAATTCAAATGGTATTGGATTATATGAATTTCATAAAACATATGTATTGCCTTGTTTTAGTTAGTTTTCTCCCCTTCCGATCAAGATGATATTTGATTGATCATTTTACATTCAGTTCTCTGCTGGTGCTTGGTTATTATGGGTCTGTTTGGATGGTCTGTCTATTGGTACCTGTATCAATCGGAATCTGGTTTATTTGATCAGTTAATGGAAAAAAAAAAATGTTTTTTATTGGTATCTCTTTTTGACACAAAAAGATGAGGCCAAAATGATAAAAAGATAATAAAACAAATAGACCCTAATATGTTGAAAAATATATTGCCTTGTTGTATCTTTCATTATGGCCTATCTTTTGGGCAATTTTTTCATGCTTTTTTTTTTTTTTGGGTATGCAGATATGCAAGTCAAGTGGCACGGTTTTTTGAATTTGTGAAGAAAAAGAAAGAAGTTTCATCTGGCAATGTTGGAGGTACCACTGGGTCACCACCTCAAGTCATGGTGCCACATAAAGATGCATTCTGGATGCCAGATGGCAAAACTTTTCCCGAGTCAGCTATCGGGTCTTTAGATTTTAGAAGAGCTATGTCTTTCATGTCTGGTTAGTGATGCATTTAAATAGGTTTTCCCGTGCCCCACTTGGCGTCTTGTTCTGTGATGGCATGCATGGCCATGGTGTTTATGCATGTATCGGGTCTTTAGATTTTAGAAGAGCTGTCTTTCATGTCTGGTTAGTGATGCATTTAAATAGGTTTTCCCGTGCCTCACTTGGCGTCTTTTCTGTGATGGCATGCCTGGCCATGGTGTTTATGCATATAAAGGGTGTTGTAAGCTTTAGGTATGTGGAGTACTTGAGATCTGGTAGGTGGTGTACGCTGTTGAATTGTTTAATCTTCAACTGCATGCTTTCTCTAATCCGCCAATCACGTCCATATTCTGATGATTGAAACCTGTATGGACTGGTGAAGCTGGCAACCATGCGTCACACTTCTTAAGCTTAGTTAGTCGAAGGGATTGCTATTGCACAGAAAAAACAAATGGACACGGCATTCGATGGCATCCTTCAAATGTCAGAAAGTAAACATAGCTAAAAAGCATAGAATTTCCAATAATAATCGGAAAACATTTAGAAACGCCAGCCAAGAGACGGGGATATGTTGTTATATCGTTTACAGACCCTCTTTTTAGACACGGAATACTTGCTGAGAGAAGGCCTATTTTCAGGAGATCTATTCTAGTGCTCCGCTGATGCTGCATGGAAACCGCAGTTGCTGCTTTCCCGAAATGGGGGATTTGTTTTTGACGAGGCTGTCAATTGACAGTCCAAGGTAAACTATGGTTCTTCTGTACGGGTCAATTCTCTGGTTATATTTCCAGTTAATATACATTGTACGAATTTGGTGCGAATTTTAAAATTTATTATTAGAAAGGGCAACTTTGAAACTAATGTAAATGGGTCTGCCGGTGCTTTCATTGAGGCATAAGATTTTAATAGGATGGATGCATGTTCTTTGTAGTTAAGGTAAAGGAGCATACCAGATATCCTCTTTAATGCAGTTATGTTGAAGGTGTTTGCATCTTAATCTCCAATTAATTGAAACGTTAAACAAGAGAGCATCTGGTATATCATTTTCTGTCTAACTCATATAGGGCGATGGCATGCGCATTAGGAGCGCCTTCAATGCGATTTCTAAATATCGAATTCCGGACCTTCACGTACTCATTTTGCTGACGGCCTCTACTCACCCTCCAATGCTCTAGCTCTACCCTCAATTAGCAACTTGCGTCTCTAGCACTCAGCCGCCTTGCTTACAAATATACGTTAAGATGCAGTACTTTGTACATGTGTATTGATGAGTTAATTTATACGTCACAATTTTGCAGAATGATGGTGATTCCTCCTCCTTAAAAGGGTAATAAATATAGAGTTGATACTCATGGGCACATTGTGATGGCAACACATGAATATTATGATACGGCACTGATTAATTAGTTAAAAGTAAGAAACGGTACTATCTATGGTGAATTCCTAGTAAGACATGTGGAAGCGTCAATCAATCTTAATGGCGTTGGAGTTATAATGTATATCTATATATATCTAATATACATATGCACATATAACGTTTAGTTCTGCCATAGTTGTCTAATGGAGGTGTAAGACATCTTTTGATCATGAATGATGAATATGGTGATAATCTCTATTAAAATGTTGAAGGGCTTTGTTGAACAGGAGTTACACGGTAAGATTTGTGGAGAGTTGAGTGCTGCACCAGAATAATAGAGTGCAAGCAAACACTTCCATTATTCTTCTCATAGATTCAAATAAACACCTTTAGATGTGCAGCTTGATGCTTGAATTGATGTGTGCCAAACTCGTTTATGGGGAATTAGATCTTGAATATTGATTTGTAATGAAAATAACAGGTATGAATAGAGTTATTAATGGATATTACACCAAAAATAACTCAAGCTACACTCTCTCGCACTTGATATGATACACAAGAAAGATTGAGTGATTGTTCGCTACAATCTCAAGGGATTGATAAGAACTCAAGGATTTGCTCTCAAAATTGAAAGGCAAATATAAGGAAGGTGTTTAATAAAAAGTTTTCGTTAGGGTTTACAAAATAAGAGTGAGTATTTATATAACCCCTCATTAATGATAAACATGTAAATAATACAAATTAAAATAAAGGAAAATCCATGCAACTACAGAACAGATCATGCCTTGCTCACGGGCGTTATCTCTTGTCGTGGCCCTCATCACGCATATCACAAGTCGTGATCTCTTCTGAGTAAATCTCTAATGTTGATAATGGGCACCATCACTGGCATATCATAGGCCGTGATCTTTTGAGCAAATATCCGGTGTTGATACGAGCTTCATTACCAGCGTTATTCAAGACTCCCCGTAATCTCCTGGATTTTTCGTAACTCTTAAAAAACAATCATGGAATTAAAATACTAAATTGAAACCCTAAAAATTGATCCAAGTTAAAACCAAACCCTAAGCAATATCAAATACGAAATTTCATGGCCTTAAGAAAAAGAAAACCTTAAAAAAAAATAAAAATTCAATAATTGTTTGACTCAAAATCGGAACATGAGACAATCATTTACCTGATCTCTAATACATAAATCGAGCCATCACACAACCTTAAACTCAAATAAACAATCCTGATAATTGACAAACATCAAATAAACCATAAAAAATAAAGTAAAACATAATTTGAACAAAAAAATATAAAACAGTCAGAAATCCCATAAACTTATAATTTTGTGAATAAATCTTAAAGCCGGAATTAAAACCGAATCTCTAAAAGTCAACTAGACCAACAACAAGCCCTAGTGAAATTAGATTCAACAATCTCACGCTCTTAGATCCTAAACAACGAAATCAAGATAATTGTGAATAATAGTTCGTAATAATATAGGAAAGCTTAAAAATATCATATTCGCTAATTTTTAGTGTATTTCGAATCCAAACGGGATCAATTTTCGACAGCTATCCCCTGGTACACCAGATAGTGAAAATATTCTGGCAATACCATCAGACTTGTAAAAATATAAGATTTTCAAAAATATCGGTTTTAGAATTTTTCGGTAACTAAAAATATCATATATATGCTGTTTACACGTATTTTTATTACTATCAGTATTTTATTTGTCTAGTCTACTATTCATGGTACATTTCTACTATTCATTACTATTAATCTATTTTGTTTTTCTTTACTATCTACTTTTACTACCTGTACATCTACTTTTTTATAATTTATATTTCTAATACTACTTTATATCTTTCATATCTTACATATTATTATTTTCATTAAAAATTAAAATCAATCACTCTCTCCCTCTCTTCTTCTAACCGGTGGTACATCTCTCTCTTCCTCTCAATTTTATTTTATTTATTTATTTTTTACATCTAATTTTCCTCCACATTTATTTATAAATACCCTCATTCCCTCCACTTCTTTCACACCTTCATTTTATATAACAAAACTTTCTCAAATTCACTCCACAAATTCTCTCTACATAATCCCTCACTACCAAACTCTCTTTAACCGATTCTCGTAAATCTTCTCTATACATAAACTATTTATCACATATCACTAACACATAAATTCTCCATTCATCAATTTTTTCTTACCACATAAACACTCTTAGGTAAACTTCTATCATTATTTATTTACCTATGTCACGTAACTTAGCATGACCATGGTGTTGTTTCTTAAAACTCATATGATTTGTTGAAGCAACAACATGTTCATATTTTATTTTTGCACTTGCCAAGAATTCCGATTTTGTTATCTTGTTATTATGATAATATTATGTTGTTACTATTGTTTATTATGATTCTAATTAACCTTATATATATATATATATAATTATTATTACCTATACGTGTGTATATATATATTTCTTAGAGCCTAAATGCTTATTAACTCTCTAACTTGCTTTTTTTATTATTGCCCTTATTATTGCTTTTTTTTATTTATTTTCCTTTTTTTTGGACTAGTCTATTCTTAGTCCTAGGAAGCCTTGATGAAACTAAGGCTCCTTATAAACTTGACCGGGTTGTCTTGATGAAACTAAGGCTCCCAATACTTGACGGTTTACCTTAATGAAGCTAAGGTTCTCAACTTGATTAAATTATTTACTTATTTTTGCCCTCTTATAATATTTTTTATAATTATGTAATAATTTCATATTTTCCATACTACATAATCATGTGCATGCATCACTATAGTGATATTGTCTCAACAAAATTACAGTAGAATTTCCTTTAATAAAGGAAAAAAGGAACCAAACTCTTTTATTATATAAACTTTGAACCTAAATAAAGATTTTGTCATAAAAACGTGGAAAAAATTATTTTTTTTCAAAATTTGGACAAACCATCATAAATTTTTCAATATAATAAAAGATGATTTTTACCAAATAAATTAACTGAGGAAATAAACACTATCTTTTTATGATGAGTAACATAAAGTTTATAAAACTTAGTGTTATAACTTTAATATCCAAATTTTTCATAAAAACTTAATTATAGGATTTCTTTTCTAAACTCCATAATAAAAACCAAGAACTAAACTAATTTTCAAAGTTAAGACAAGAATCAAACCACTAGTATGATGATCCTTTAAAGAAATAAAAGTTTACCAAGTTTCTAATGATAAACTCATTTCAAAGAAAATAGGAATATAAACATGATAGGTTTAAAAAACAATAGATAATATCAACAACTTAAGAAATGTTGAAGTGATTTCCAGTAAAAATTTCGTAAAAAACTTAAAAAACAAGTTTTTGGGAATAAAATTTTATCTTTAAAGAAGTTAGGAAATAGAAATATAAGAGGAGAAGTGTTACAGAAGAGCCAACGGTCCATAGTTTAGATCCGAATCAACATGAAGACCAAGTGGCAACCATGGAACCTCAAAGAAATTCAAGTCCAATAAGTTTTCCTCAAGGACCAATCACAAGAGCTAGAGCTAAGAAGATTCAACAAGCCTACAATAATCACTTCCAAGGCTTATTAGAGCATGCTAAGGATGAATCACAAGGTTATCAAGGCTTTGGAACAAGGATGGAGCAAGTATACTTCAATATTTTTCAAGTAATCATCAAATAGAGCCAAGGAAAGCTGATTTGTGCAGAGAAACAAGAATGGCCGCCAGCCATTATCCATGGCCGCCGGCCATGACTCCCCTGGCCATTTTTCGAACTTTACAATTTTGCTCCAGAATGCTCATGGCCGCCTGCCATCTTTGATTGGCCGCCAGCCAACATTTAGGACGTATTGAATTCATTGTTTTGACGTTTTGTTTTCCTTTGTTTGGTTATATAAACCTATTTGGTTGTTTGTAAAGACAGATTATTGTTGAATGAAAAACCGAAGCTTTTGCTTGAAATCTTTGTGTTCTTGATAGAATACATGCTTTAGGAACATTCAAAGAAGATCGATCACCTTCTTTGTGGAGTGTTTCGCAATTAGGGTTTGTTATCCTAATTCTTTAGATCAACAACCTAAGACAAATCTGATATCTAATCCTTCTTAGGGATTGAAATCAAAGGCATCCGTGGGTTTTCTATTCATTGTGTTGGGGGTTCGCAATATCCAAAGGGGTTCTCACGCGTGAATACGAAGGTTCTCGTATCATTTGGTATCAGAGCCTAGGCTCTAGATCAGGTTATATCGTTCTTTCTATTAATCTTTTGTTTCTTGCTTTCAATTCTTGGATTGTTCATCAAGATCAAATCTGATTCTTGTTAGTGAAAAAAAAAAAAAAAGATTGAATCTTTATTGTTCCTAGGGTTTGTTCATCAATTGAACGGACTATTAGATATCGTGTGTGTGATCTTTTTGTTGTTACAAGCGAAAGATTAGGGTTTGAAAATCTCTATTCTTGAGATTTGAGTTCAAAAAAAAAAATCGAAAAAAATTAAAAAAAAAATCACCAAAGATCAATTCTTGTCTTGAGTATTGAGTGTCTTTCCAACAATATAATTCTTGTGTAGAGTTCGTTGAGTTTTCTTCAATTCTCGTTTGTCTGATTCGAAGAGTCTTGAAATTGTCCATTGTATCACTCTAAACACCTTGGTATCGAAATTCTTGGAATTGTTCTAAGAGTGTGATTCGATTAAGAACACGAAAAGAACAGGCTCGAGAGGTGTGAGGGAAACCCTGTGTGTGGCATCTTGATTAGAGAAACACGAGTGAACACCCCCATCTTGTGAGTGATAAACACGAAAGGGAGCGCTTGTGAGGAAATTGAACTTTATTATTGCTAACGATTATTTGTTTTGCAGGAAAAGATGTCGGGTAAGGGTGTGATTGAAGGTAGGGACGGAGGTAGTAAAGAAGGGGCTTTGATGCAAGACGCTAGAGCATCTGAGTATAAGCGTCTAATCGAGACGATGATGGATATGAAGGAGTCTCTAGAAAATATGAATTTGAGACTACAAGCTGTTGAGAAGGAGGCGAGTCCTATGGGAGTAAATAGAGGAGTTAGTTCTACCACACCCCAGGTTGATGATGTGGGGGATGTTAATGAGTATCGGGAGGAGGAGTATGATGATAGTCCACCTATGATATTCAATAGGAGAGGTAGAGGTGGTAGAGGCGGTAGGGGTATAGGAAGAGGAAGAATGCAGGAAATTATCCCGTTGCTAGGAATAGATGGAATGATGATTATGTAGATCGAGATTTGGGGAGTATCAAGTTGAAAATTCCTATCTTTCAGGGTAAGTCTGATCCTGAAGCTTATTTGCAATGGGAAAAGCGAGTTGAGTTGATTTTTGATTGTCACCAATTTAGTGAGGAGAAAAAGGTGAAATTGGCTGTTACCCAATTTCAAGATTATGCTATATCTTGGTGGGATCAGTTGGTGACAAGTAGGAGGAATATGGAGTACCCTATTGATACTTGGCAGGAGCTTAGGGCTGTGATGAGGAAGCGTTTCGTTCCCAAGTACTTTCAAAGGGAATTGATTCAGCGGCTTCAAGTGTTGAGACAAGGTAGTAGGAGTGTAGAGGACTACTACAAGGAGATGGAGATGATCATGACGAGGGCTGATGTGGTTGAAGATGAAGAATCCACCATGGCACGGTTCTTGGGTGGCTTGAACAAAGAAATCGCTGATAAAGTGGAGTTGCTACCATATGTCGAGTTGGAGGAGATGGTACATCTTGCCATCAAAATCGAGAAGCAACTTCATGGCAAAGGTTCAAACAGGTATGTTTCCAAATCTTCTTCAAGCTATAATAATAATTGGAAAGGATATGGAAAATCTGAATTTAAAGGTGGAAATAAGTCTACAGTTGATGTAGCAAAGAGTAAGTCTGGTGGGGTTTCATCTGAGAAACCTAAAGTAGATGATCAGAAGGGTAGAAATCGAGATATTAAATGTTGGAAGTGTCAAGGTGTTGGACACATTAGTAGGGAGTGCCCTAATAGGAGAACTATGGTGGTGAGAAATGGGGAAGTTGTCACTGATGATGAGAGAGGATAGTGACAAAGAGGAGGAAGCCATGCCTGAATTAGAAGACTGTAGTGATGAGGGTAGCATTGATGAGCCAGAAAAGGTTGAAATATTGGTTACTAGGCGTGCACTTAATACACAGCTGAAGGAAGATTGCCAGGAGGAGCAGCGAGAGAATTTATTCCACACTAGAGGCCTTGTGCAAGGGAGAGGTTGTAGTGTGATTGTCGATGGAGGAAGTTGTACTAATGTGGTAAGTACACTTCTAATTAAACGATTGGAGTTGCCTACTGTACCCCATCCTAGACCATACAAACTACAATGGCTTAGCGATTGTGGTGAGGTAAGGTAAATAGGCAAGCTTAATTTCTCTAACCATTGGCAAATACCATGATGAAATATTATGTGACTCGTCCTATGCATGCTAGTGATCTTCTATTAGGAAGACCTTGGCAATTTGATAGACAAACAGTGCATAATGCTACACCAATCGATACACTTTCACCAAGATGGCAGAAAAACTACTTTAACACCATTGTCATCCAAAGAAGTGTATGAAGACCAATGTGCTTTGGAAAGATGAGAGAAAGGCCAAAAGAAAAGAGCGGAGAGTAGAAAAAGCACTTTTGAGAGAGAGAAAAAAAGAGTGAAATAAAGAGAGTGATGAAAGTGAGTTGAGTGAAAAGAAAGAGGGAGTGAAAAGCAAAATAAAAATCGGCCTAGAGAGAAAAAGAGTAAGAAATGAGAGCTGATTGCTAGGACGAGTGAGGTTAGATAGCTTTGCATGCCAATCGACCTATATTTTGTACATTGTACAAAGGGGCTTGTTTGGCAACTAATGAGATTAACCAATCTTTGCCTATTGTGTTTTCTGATTATTGCAGGAATTTGAAGACGTATTTCCTGAAGAGATGCCTAGTGGACTTCCACCTGTGAGAGGCATTGAGCATCAGATTGACTTCATTCCTGGAGCGTCATACCCAACCGACCTGCCTATAGAACTAATCCTAGTGAGGCGAAGGATCCAGAAGCAGGTTGAGGAGTTGTTAGAGAAGGGGTATGTGAGAGAAAGTCTGAGTCCTTGTTCAGTTCTGTAATATTAGTGCCTAAGAAGGACGGACTTGGAGAATGTGTGTAGACTGCAGAGCCATCAACAAAATCACTGTAAAGTATCGTCATCCTATACCTAGGTTAGATGATATGTTGGATGAATTGTATGGTTCATGTTTGTTTACCAAAATTGATTTAAAATCTGGTTACTATCAAATTCGCATGAAAGTAGGCGATGAATGGAAAACTGCATTTAAGACTAAGTATGGTTTGTATGAATGCTTGTCATGCCTTTTGTCTTACGAATGCACCTAGTACTTATGTGATTGATGAATCATGTGTTGCGTGACTACTTAGGTAAATTTGTTGTGGTTTACTTTGATGATATTCTGATTTACTCTAAGTGTCTAAATGAGGAGTTGTTAGAGAAGGGGTATGTGAGAGAAAGTCTGAGTCCTTGTTCAGTTCCTGTAATATAGTGCCTAAGAAGGACGGGACTTGAGAATGTGTGTAGACTGCAGAGCCATCAACAAAATCACTGTAAAGTATCGTCATCCTATACCTAGGTTAGATGATATATTGGATGAATTGTATGTTCATGTTTGTTTACCAAAATGATTTAAAATCTGGTTACTATCAAATTCGCATGAAAGTAGGCGATGAATGGAAAACTGCATTTAAGACTAAGTAGGTTTGTAATGAATGGCTTGTCATGCCTTTTGGTCTTACGAATGCACTAGTACTTTTTATGCGATTGATGAATCATGTGTTGCGTGACTACTTAGTAAATTTATTGTGGTTTACTTTGATGATATTCCGATTTACTCTAAGTGTCTAAATGATCACGTTTTGCATGTGCGACTAGTGTTAACAAAGCTAAGAGAGGAGAAATTATATGCCAACCTTAAGAGTGTAGTTTTTGCATGATAAGGTTAATTTCCTAGGTTTGTTGTCTAGTCAGGGAGTGGAGGTTGATGAGGAAAAGGTTAGGGCATTAGGGAATGGCCTAGACCTAAGAGTGCTAGTGAAGTGCGGAGTTTTCATGGACTTGCTGGGTTTTTATAGGAGATTCATCAAGGATTTTAGCACTATTGCTGCACCTTTGAATGAGTTAGTTAAAAGAATGTTGGATTTGTATGGAGTGATACACAAGAACTTGCTTTTAATGAACTTAAAGAAAATTGTGTAATGCACCATTGCTTGCTTTGCCTGATTTTGATAAAACTTTGAAATTGAATGTGATGCTAGTGTATAGGGAATTGGAGCTGTTTTAATGCAGGATCACAAGCCACTAATGTACTTCAGTGAAAAGTTGAGTGGAGCGGCATGAGTATCCAACATATGACAAGGAGTTGTATGCCTTAGTGCGTGCATTGCAAACATGGCAGCACTACCTTGGCCTAAGGAGTTTGTCATACATACCGATCATGAGAGTTTGAAGCATCTAAAGAGTCAAGACAAACTCAATAGGAGGCATGCGAAATGGGTAGAATTCATTGAGACTTTCCCATATGTGATCAAGTATAAGCAAGGTAAGGAGAACATTATTGCTGATGCACTTTCAAGAAGGTACGCTTTACTAAATCTCTAGTACTTCTTTGCTAGGATTTGAATTGGTAAAAGCAATGTATCTTACTGATGATGATTTTCTGGAGTATTTTCTGCTTGTGTTGATGGGACTAGAATTAATGATTACTTTGTATCCAATGGATTTCTATTTAAAAAGAATAAGTTGTGCATTCCTAAAGGATCTGTAAGGGAATTGTTGGTTAAGGAAGCACATGGAGGGCTTAATGGGGCATTTCGGGGTAGATAAGACCTATGATATGCTACATGAACATTTCTTTTGGCCTGGCATGAGGCATGATGTGCATAAAATTTGTAAACTTGCATTACATGTACAGAGGCTAAATCTAAACTGCAACCACATGGGCTATATAAACCATTGCCTGTTCCTGATGAACCCTGGACTGCTGGTCTATGGATTTCGTTCTTGGCTTGCCTAGGACTAGGAAAGGACATGATAGTATTTTTGTGGTGGTTGATAGTTTAGTAAAATGGCTCATTTTATCCCATGTCATAAAACTGATGATGCAACATATATTGCTGATTTTGTTCTTTAGAGAGGTTGTGCAATGCATGGCATACCTAAAAGCATTGTTAGTGATAGGGATGTAAAATTTTTGAGTCATTTCTGGAGAGTTTTGTGGGGAAAGTTGGGAACTAAGCTTATGTTTTCGACTACCTGTCATCCACAAACTGATGGCAAACGGAGGTGGTTAATAGAACTTTGGTTCAATTGTGAGGGCAATCATAGAGAAGAACATTAGGACTTGGGAGGATGTTTTACCATTTGTGGAATTTGCATATAATAGGGCTATTCATAGCACTACTCATTGTTCTCCATTTGAGATTGTTTATGGTTTTAATCTCTATCTCCTATTGATTTATTGCCATTACCGCCTAACAAGTTTGTTAGTTTTGATGCTGAATCTAAAGCAGATTTTGTGAGGAAGCTACATAAACAGGTGAAAGACCGGATTGAGCAACAAAATGCCAAGGTAGCTTCAAGGGTGAACAAAGGAAGGAGACCTATGATTTTTCAACCCGGAGATTGGGTTTGGGTTCATTTTCGCAGGAGCGTTTCCAATACAACGAAAGTCTAAATTGAGTCCAGAGGAATGGTCCATTTCAGATACTTGAACGGATCAATGATAATGCCTATAAAGTGGACTTACCAGGTGAGTACAATGTTAGTGCAACCTTTAATGTTTCTGATCTTAGTCCTTTTGATGTAGGTGATGCTTTTGATTCGAGGACGAATCCTTTTGAGGAGAGGGGGAATGTTACAGAAGAGCCAACGGTCCATAGTTTAGATCCGAATCAACATAAAGACCAAGTGGCAACTATGGAACCTCAAAGAAATTCAAGTCCAATAAGTTTTCCTCAAGGACCAATCACAAGAGCTAGAGCTAAGAAGATTCAACAAGCCTACAATAATCACTTCCAAGGCTTATTAGAGCATGCTAAGGATGAATCACAAGGTTATCAAGGCTTTGGAACAAGGATGGAGCAAGTATACTTCAATATTTTTCAAGTAATCATCAAATAGAGCCAAGGAAAGCTGATTTGTGCAGAGAAACAAGAATGGCCGCCAGCCATTATCCCATGGCCGCCGGCCATGACTCCCCTGGCCACTTTTTCGAACTTTACAAATTTTGCTCCAGAATGCTCATGCCGCCTGCCATCTTTGATTGGCCGCCAGCCAACATTTAGGACGTATTGAATTCATTGTTTTGACGTTTTGTTTTCCTTTGTTTGGTTATATAAACCTATTTGGTTGTTTGTAAAAGACAGATTATTGTTGAATGAAAAACCGAAGCTTTTGCTTGAAATCTTTGTGTTCTTGATAGAATACATGCTTTAGGAACATTCAAAGAAGATCGATCACCTTCTTTGTGGAGTGTTTCGCAATTAGGGTTTGTTATCCTAATTCTTTAGATCAACAACCTAAGACAAATCTGATATCTAATCTTCTAGGGATTGAAATCAAAGGCATCCGTGGGTTTTCTATTCATTGTGTTGGGGTTCGCAATATCCAAAGGGGTTCTCACGCGTGAATACGAAGGTTCTCGTATCAAGAAGACTTATTTATAAGTTTCAATCAAAGCCCTTTTGAAAGAAAGAGTATATGTAATACAACTTAAATTATTTGAGGCTATGAACAACTTAAGAAAAATCTTAGGAACTTCATTCATTACTACTAGAGATAAAATTTGTAGATATCTTAAAGGATCAAATTTTAGAAAAGATTAATTTGTCTTAGAAAAGAAATTAGAAAACAAAATTTATAAGAATATACTTATTTATAATAACCCAAGAATTTATAATGTTCTCTCAAAACACATAGAAGGGAAATTGTTAAAGTTCAAGTTTTCAATACCGTAAGACAAATTGTTTTACGAGATATAATCGTTGAGACAACACCATTAAAGTTTTGCATACAATATGAGTCTACCATATAAATATCTATATTTTTGCTTAAAGATTTTTGGATGAAGGAAAGTTTGAAAAATTGTGTTTTTTTTAAGGAATTGAAATTTCATAATAATTATGTACCCTATCATTTCCAAACCCAAACGGATTTTTATGATGAAAATAACTTAGAAATAGATGGATCTTCTCGAGTAGTTAGAAAACGACATATAATATGTGAAATTCCAAGTTAAAATGAGCAAGCTATGGTCATTTTAAATTGAAATTTTCATTCTATGTGATTTTTGACTAATATAGAAAAATAGAATTAGAAAGTTTGAGTAGAACTTCCATGAAATCTCATACCAGGTACTTCTTTTGTCTAGGAGACGAAGAATACAAGATTTCCCTTCCAGAGGACTACTACAACTAAGAAGATTGCGAAATGGATGAATGAGTTTCCTTTATGTTTAATGTATTCATGCATGTGCTTGTAGAATAGAGCACTAGATGTTAGGAAAAGATAAAAATTGATATGTATGCGGGTTATCATAGGAGTTATGTATGTGATTCCTTATGGGAGATGAATAAATGATAAGTATATTGGAGCTCAATTGGTTGATTGATATAAATTGTCTCTATGCATATTGCTATGTGTGCAAATATTGATTTATTGCCTTAAATTAATTAGTGTCGTATTTGAAATCCTTTAAACTAAATTGGTCATGCATATGAATTAGAATATCATTTCGCATTTTGCTACTACTCCTCAGCGTAGAACCGGAAAGGTAAGTTGCCTAGCTACATCTTAAGGAATTAGGACGTTCGGAGAATCCGGCCTCAAGGTGTAGTCGAGCCGGATCGATCGCTTTGGGTAAGGAAAGCCTAGGGACTAGTAGTACGATTCATTGGAATCCTAAAAAGTATGTAAAATTTTAAGGAGATTGTTGGTGACCCATTCAAATCATTCTCTAGCCACCGAATGGAAGTGTAAATCCATTCTACACGAAATCGGATAGTCGTATGTATTGTTTGATCATATGGTTGTTGCATTTCATATGCTTGCTTAAATGACTTTTTGATTGCTTTGTTAAGAGTACTTTTACGTAAGTAATATCTCACTAAGCTAGTCATACTTATTCTCTAATAGATTTCTAACACTACAAGATCATTGTTTTTTTGCTCGAGATCACCATGACCGTTTGATAGAACACACTTTTTGGGGAACTTTTGGAGAAATTCTATTTTGAAGACTTTAGGTTGATTTTCCTTAAGAAATCTTTTAATTTTAGTTATTTGATTTATGAAGACTATGGAGATTTATCAGGGGAATGCCCGTAGAAGTTGTAAGACCTTAAATTTTGATGAATCATAATAGTATTGCTTTGATTGTTCCGCTGCCATTATCTTAAAATGCATAACTTCACTGGCTACCCTTTGTTGTGAATGTATGCTTTGTACCAATATGAAAGCTTCTAAGTGACTAAGGTAGTCATTTATCAAGTTTTAATATTGTATGCAGTGGGTTGTTATGTTTAGAGTACCCGTTAGGGCGTGACACATCCTTAATGACGGGCATGATGTTGTCCGTGATCTCTCTGTTTCGTCCTTGTCTAATCACAGTTTGGATCACAACTGTGATAGGCTTGCTTCCTTTATTTCTTTCACATTTCCTTATAATTTTCCTATAAATTGATTCATACCCATTTGTATGATACTTCCCACAGCCATTTAGGATATACTCATCTTTAGGAATCAAAATCCTTATTTTGTTTAAAGTTTGATGTGGCTTGATAATAAATGAAGCAATTCCCCTTTTTTTGCATGGATTTGGCAAGGATCCTTCGAGTTGGTCCTTGACTTCCTCTAATGTGAACTTTGGCAATAGATATCGGGATTTGATTCCTATCATTACTCCAGGGCTATTGGAGATTTGTCTTCGAATCTAATGGGTAGGAAATCTCCATGCCATAACTTGCATCTAAAATCAACATAACAAACTCTAAGGGATGTGAATGTACCTGCATAAAAGAGTTAGTGCAACAAAATGAAGTGTTTTTGTCACAAGTGTATTTGAACTCTCTTATCACTCTTATGTTCCTTTCACTCTCATGTTTGAAGTAAGCTCTCAACACACTACACTTTTCTCTCATAAGAACCCTACTCACTCTCTTTGCATTGAAGAGGCTTGGTATATAAAGCAACACCTCCTCATTCCTAATTTGTGGTTGGAAAATACTCATCCATTCCTTTTTCCCTCCATCTCCCACATTTATTCCAACTCGTGGCATAATAAGAACATTACAACAAGTGTTGTAGTTAACTCACACTACATTGTAATCAACTTTCATGATCACAACTTCTTTCCATCTCATAACAAGGTAAATATCATTACTCACAAAAACCTATTCATATCCGGACATACAGTACATCATTCTCTAGGGGAATACAAAAGCTCATACTGATTCAAATGATGCCCTCATATAGATACAATAAAAAAATCCTCTACACTACTTATTCTAATGTCGTCAACAACAAAACATGCCATCCTATTAGTGCTTAAGTGATAATAATAGTGATAAGGATAAGAGGGCATCATCAGGAGAGATTAAAACATTTCCAATTGTAGAGGAGCAAAACTGCCATCCATGAGGTGATGAGAATTGGATGGCGTCATATCATATTTAATTTTATGTCTTTTTTAGGATATTTATTATTTTCTTAGGGATATTTACTGTATTTATTAGGGATGTTTAAGTTTCTATGTCTTTTCGATGTCCTTTCATATTTTCTTGTTTAATTGTCAAGTTTGTCTTTATATATTTCTAGGACTCATTAATAGGTTGTTTATTGTCAAGTTTGTCTTTATATATTCCTATGAGTCATTAATAGGTTATTTTCCTTATTTATTATAGCTTAGTTTTTAGGCTAATTAAAAGCTTATATAAACTTATGGGATGTAACATATATGAAATATCTTTGATAATGAAAATATGAGAGTTTCTACTCTTTGAGTTCTGGAAAGAACTTATTTATGAACTTATCAGGAGTTTCCCGTGGCGTTCAACCCCTTTGACTTATCAATCGGTTTGCCATCACCGGCTGTGGCGTCTACCACTATACCAAGATGCTTGCCTCCATATAGGCAATGGGTTGCGGTTTCCACCAGTTTTCTTAGACGCTTCTTGGGTTCGAATTCCATCATCGATTATTGGGTCTTAGGTTTAATATACCTAAGGTTTTTCGTATCATGAGGATTTAGAGCTATCGGCCTTGAAGAATTGTAAGTGTACACCGGCTAAAGGCCGTTGGCCTTCATGGTTTAAGTCATCAGCCTTCTTGCTTCAGCAATTTTTATCAATTTTATGTTTTTATTTTAGGTCGCCCGAATTATGATATAGGCCACTAGCTTTTATAATTATGTCTTTTTAGGTTTTCTTGTTTTAGTCTATATAAACCTATCGTTTGTAAACATTTGAGATAGTTTTTTGATGAATGAAAAATTGAGAGTTTATTCTCTTTGAGTTTTGGAAAGAACTTTTCTTAAACTAATTTGGATTTCTTGTGGCATTCACCCCTAACTTATCAATTAGTTTTTTCATCCTCGATTGTGGTATCTTCATTTATACCAAGGTTCTTGCTTCGATATAAGCAATGGGTCATGGTTTCCATCGATTCTTAGATGGTCCATGGAATTAATTTCCCATTTAGATAATGGGTCTCGTCACAGGTTGGCGTGGTTTGTATCATTTGGTATCAGATCGAAGGTTTTCTAAGAATCCATATTCACTTTGATTAGAGGTAACTCAAGTCGTTCATATCCTTTGATAGTCTTTCGTTGGTTTTGGAATGGTATGATCTTGTTGATTCCTTTAGTGTCTTTATTTAAAAAAAAAAAAAATTGTGTCCTTAGGGTTTGAATTAAGGTTCATGTGAAATCCATGGATTAGGGTTTGATTCTTGTTTGATAGAAAAAAGGATTGATTTTTAGGGTTTGAAGCATCCACCTCCTCATTATCAGTCACATCCTCCAACTTAGTCATATCATCATCATTTAAACTAACACTTTCCAAATCACCATTATCCAATACAACCATAATCCTCTTATTTGGACACTAAGAAGCAATATGTCCATGTCCTTGACATTTGAAACACTTAATGTTTCAAGATCTAGAGGGGGGTTATTCAGTGTTACCTTTAAAATCAGCAACATAATCCTTGGCCTTCATATCATCTCTAGGTTTTGAAGCTGCTTCATTATCCTTCCAATGAGGTTTCCATGAAGAAGATGAACCATACCTTGAATTGCCCCTGTACTTCAATTGTTTTTCCAGTTTAATAGCTTTATGCAACAACTTTTCCATCTCCACATAATGCTACAATTCTACTTTATTAGTAATCTCCTTATTCAGCCCACCCATGAATCTAGCTATTGTCACCTCTTAGTCTTCTTTCACCTTAGTTATAATCATGGCTATTCCCATCTCCTTGTAGTAATCCTCCATACTTATGGATCCTTATGTCAGATCTCGCAACTTCCTACGCAAATCCCAATAATAATGACTGGGAATATACCTTTTTCGCATCATCTCCTCCCATGATTGGATAGTCTTTTACCATATCTACACTTGTTAAGCACCAACTAATCCCACCAGATGCTGGCATAATCTATGAATTCAATTGTTGCTAATTTAACCTTCTTCTCCTCAGAATAGCTGTGGCAGTCAAATACGTGTTCCTTTCCCATTCCAAATACAACTTTTGGTCATTCTTGCGCTCGAAAGGAGGTATCTTCATCTTGATATTACCCAGATCATTGTCACACTTATGGGACTTTCCTCTTCCTCTAATGAAGCTGCCTTCATCAGAACCAGAATCCTCTTCTTCCACTTCAACATGGGACATTCCTAGTAGGTTTGGATGTGCCAGGACACTGTCAATTATTCAATCTCATGTTCATGAACAATTTCATATCCATCTCATTATTATCTCCACCACTACCCATAATTCAAAACCTGCAAAAGAGATGAAACTAAAATAGTTTGTTAGTCCTCACACACTCCTTCATGTGTGTACACTCAATATATGTGAATCTCTCGTGTTTCACTCAATTTAGCTTTTTCACGATAATGGAATCACTATTGCCTTTTACCACTCGAAATATAAATCCTTCTGCAAAAATTCAATCAAATCCTTTTTTCATTTTCATAATAAGGACTCAAAAATCCAATCAAACCCTAAAAGAAACAATTTTTTTTCACATGAATTTCTTCTCTCTCTTTTTTTGACAAAACACTAAGAAAACATATCAACAAGATTAAATAAACCCAAATCTAACAAAGACTGTCAAAGGATATGAATGATTTGAGTTATCTCTAATCTAACTGGGTATGGATTCTTAGAAAACCTTCACTCTAATACCAAATGATATGAATTATGCCAACCTATGACGAGACCTGTTATCCAAATTAGGAATTAAACCTAGATCATTCTAAGAACTTGATGGAAATCGTAACCCGTTGCTTAAATAGAAGCAAGAACCTTGGTATAACGGTGAAGATGCCATAATCGGTGATGACAAACCGATTGATAAGTCGGTAGGTGAATGCCATGGGAAATTCCTGATAAGTTCAGATAGAATTTAGTCAAGAATTCTAAAGAGAAAACTCTTAAATTTCATTCTACATAAACTATGAAATGTTTACAACCAAATGAGTTTATATAAACTAAAATAAGGAAACCTAAAAGAAATCAAAATGAAAACAAATGGCGCACAATATAAGTTGGCAGCTCAAAGTTGAAAGCTGGCGGCCTCTGATTATATGGAACTTGAAGGCCGACGGCATAAACAAGAAAGGCCAGTAGCGTAAGTGCAACATAATTCCTCAAGGACGATAGTATAGATCCTCCTGACTTGCAACTTTGATACTCTTTGATTTAAAATGTTTTAATCTCTCCCGATGATGCCCTCTGATCCCCATCATATCACCTTGAAACAACTAGAAAGAACTTGACCTTAATCAAACCCATCAATTAGAACTAGACGTATTAATAACAAAACTTGACCCTAACCAAACCTATCGATTGGAGCCTAAGTTATCAGGTTGATCACCCTAAGCTTTATATTGAAGAAATCATATTTAGTCCTTTTTCAAGAGCTAAGAGAAAGTTCTCACAATATGAGGAAACTCTCAAGAAATGTATTCAATCAACTGATTTTCATAGATTACAAACAAACCATATATATAAACTATTTTAACCTTATCTCAACAAAGAAAAACAAGGGAATTCTAAAAGTCATGTCGAGCTACTCAAGGCCGGTTATAAGCCAGTGGTGTACAAGCTCAAGTTCGACAACCTATAATATAAAAGTTGGAGGCCTTAACATCCGCTTTAAAAACTTTGATTTTGTGAACTTTGAAAGCCGTCTGAAGGCTGGTGGCATTAGAGGCCGGTGTACAGATCTACAAACAAGGCTGGCATGTCTCTAAGTATGGCTGGCAGCGAATGTCTTCTCCACTTCTCTCTAGCACATTGATTAGCTTAACATATGTGCTAGAATCTTGCTGAACATCCTCTTTCTCTTGATACTCTAGGCTTCACTTGGTTCGTGCTCTTGTGATTGGGATAAGATGATGTCGTCAAAAATAAAAACATTAAAGGATTAAGCTGCCGAGGATCTAAGCCACTAGCCTAGATTGAGAGCCACCGACCTTGGAGAAATGATATTGTATGCTAGCACAGTAAACCACCAACCTTCATAGACAACACTGTTGGCATAGCTTCTTAAGCCGCCAACCTTCCAACCGGCGTACTATATTGTTTAGGTTCATAATTTTATTTGTTAAATGAAAGCCGTCGGCCTTCAATGTTAAATATACAGATCTTCATTATATTTTTTTGTCTTTTCATATTGCTTTATTGTCTTTTCGTATTTCTTTGTTTTAACGTCTAGTTGCTTAGTTTTGACGCTAATTAAAGCCTATATGTTATGGAAAACCCACCAGTCCACGCTCAAGAGTCATGTCAATAAGAAGATCAAGTGGCAAAGGTTGAATTTCAAAGGATTTCAAGTCCAATTAGCTTGTCTCAAGGACCAATCACGAGATCTCGAGCTAAGAAGCTTCAACAAGCTTTAAATCAACATTTCCAAGGCTTGATGATGTATGCTAGTGATGGATTACCAGGGTATCAAGGCTTTAGAACAAGTGAGATTCAAGCATGGTTCAATATAATTGAAGTTCAAGTGAGTTTACAAGGAGATTTGATGAAATTGGGCGAATCCACATGAAGGCCACCGGCCTTGGATCTAGGCCGTTGGCATTGGCACCAGCCTTTATTTAGGCTTAGTTTATTGCTTAGTTTGAATTCCTTTTTTTTTTTTTTTGTATTTATTGCTTAGTTTGAATTTCTTTTCCTTGTATTTATTACCTAGTTTGAATTTCTTTTAAGTGTTCCATGTATTTATTATTTAGTTGCTTAATTTTTAGGCTAACTAAGCCTATAAAAACCCATCATATGTAATCTTTTGAGAGGAACTAGAATGAATGAAAATTTGAGAGCTTTTTCTCTTTGTGTTCTTGAATGAATGCATGCTACTTAGGAACATTCAAGGAAGTTTGATCGTCTTCTTTGTGGAGTGTTTCGAAGTTAGGGCATCCATATTCTAACTTTCTAGATCAAACCTAAGGCAAACCTAGAATCTAATCCATCTTAGGGGTTGATTCCAATAGTATTCGTGGGTTTTTTGTATTACTGTGCCGGGGGTTCATAATACTCAAAAGGGTTCTCAGGCGTGATTGCAAAGGTTCTCGTATCATTTGGTATCAGAGCTTTGGTTCTAGATCAGGTTATATCATTCTTGTTTTCAATCTTTTGTTTTCTTTGAATTCTATTCTAGTTTAGATCCTAAAGTTTGTGTCTTTATTTCATTTAGGGTTTGTTAATCTTCACATTTGTGTTTAGAGTAAAAAATAAAATAAAATAATTCAGTATTAAATTTCTATATTATTCTTCCATTAGAATTTGTGTTATTTTTTAGATTGAGTTGTTTTCCAAATTATAGTGTGATCATCAAAATTGTTTGTTTTGATCAAGGGATATTGGGAAAATCACCATTTAGACCATTTGAAAATACCTTTCGTTTTGAGCTCCTTGAAATTGTTCTAAAGAGTGTGATTCGATTAAGAACATATAAGAGCAGGCTTGAGAGTTGTGAGGAGTACCTTGTGTGACAGCTTGTTTTAGTGAAACACGAGTGAACAACCCCATTTGTGTGAGTGCAAACACGAAAGGGAGTGCTTGTGAGGAAACTGAAAATTTTTCAATTAACGTTTGTTTGTTTTGCAGGTAAAGATGTTTGGTAAGGGTGTTGATGATGTTAGTAGAGATGATTCCTTGATGCGAGACGCATGGGCGTCTGAATTTAGGCGATTGAATGAGATTTTGATGGATATTAGAGAGAGCATGGAGAGTATGAATTTGAGAATACAAGCTGTTGAGAAAAAAGAGTCGAGTTCTAATGGAGGAATCAAGGGTGGTAAAATTTCCACACCATAGGCGGATGAGGTGGTGGATGTTAACGACTACCTAGAGGAGGAGTATGAAGATAGTGCAGCGATGGTTTTCAATAGAAGAGGAAGAGGTGGTAGAGGTGGTAGAGGAAGAGGTAGAATGCAAGAGAATTACACTGCTGGTAGAAATAGATGGAGTGAAGACTATGTAGATAGAGATCTGGGTAGTATTAAACTGAAGATTCCAATTTTTCAGGGAAAGTCGGATCCAGAAGCTTACTTGCAATGGGAGAAGCGAGTTGAATTGATTTTTGACTGTCACCAGTTTAGTGAAGAAAAGAAGGTGAAACTAGCTGTGACCCAGTTTCAAGATTATGCTATATCATGGTGGGATCAGTTGGTGACTAGTAGAAGGAGGAATATGGAGTATCCCATTGAGACCTGGCATGATCTCAAGGCATTGATGAGAAAGCGTTTTGTTCCCAAGTACTATCAGAGGGAATTGATGCAGAAATTACAGATGTTGAGGCAAGGTAGTAGAAGTGTAGAGGACTACTACAAGGAGATGGAGATGATCATGACTAGGGCTGATGTAGTTGAGGATGAGGACGCCACCATGGCACGCTTCTTGGGTGGTTTAAATAAAGACATTGCTGATAGATTGGAGATGCAGTATTATGTAGAACTGGATGAAATGGTACATCTTGCCATTAAAATTGAGAAACAATTCCATAGAGGAACATCCAGGTATGGTCACAAATCTTCTTCTAATTATAATAATGCTTGGAAAGGATATGGAAAGTCTGAGTTTAAGGGAGGAAGTGAGTCTACAGTTGATGTTGCACCTGGTAAGAGTAGTGGGGTTTCATTTGAGAAACCTAAGGTAGCTGAACAGAAGAGTAGAAATCGGGACATTAAATGTTGGAAGTGTCAGGGCATGGGGCACATTAGTAGAGAATATCCTAACAGGAGAACTATGGTGGTGAGAAATGGAGAGGTTGTTACTGAGGATGAGGGAGTTGGCAATGAGAGTAGGGATGATGAATGCCTGAGTTGGAGGTTTGTAGTGATGAAGGGAGTGTTGAGGAGGCAGTTAAAGGTGATGTGTTTGTAACTCGGCGTGCACTTAATACACAATTAAATAAGGAATGCCATGAGGAGCAGCGAGAGAATCTATTCCATACTAGATACCATGTCCAAGGGAAAGCATGTAGTGTCATTGTTGATGGAGGGAGTTGTACTAATGCGGTGAGTACATTCATGGTCAATCGGTTGGGGCTGCCTACTATTCCACATCCAAGACCATACAAACTTCAATGGCTTAGCGACTGTGGCGAGGTTAAGGTAAATAGGCAAGCTATAATTTCCTTTTCCATTGGCAAGTATAGTGATGAGGTGCTATGTAATGTTGTTCCTATGCATGCTAGTGATATCTTGTTAGGTAGACCTTGGCAATTTGACAGAAAGACAGTACATGATGGCTATTTAAATAGGTACACTTTCACCAAAGATGGAAGAAAAACAATTTTGGCACCATTGTCATCTAGGGAAATATATGACCAATGTAAACTGGAGAGGATGAGAGTTGAGGTCGAAAGAAAAGAGAAGGAGAATAGAAAAAGCTCTTTAGAGGAAGAGAACAACAAGAGTGAAAATAAAAAGAGTGGAAAAAGTGAGAAGAGTGAAAAGAAAGAGGGAAGTAAGAGGCAAAATGAAAATCGGCCTGGAGAGAAAAAGAATAAGAATGGGAGTTTGATTGCTAGGTCAAGTGAGGTTAAGCATGCTTTGAATGCCAATAGGCCTATATTTGTACTTTTGTACAAAGGGGCTTGTTTCGCCACTAATGACATTAACCCATCTATGCCTAGTGTGTTTTTCTGATTTGTTGTAGGAATTTGAAGATGTGTTTCCAGAAGAGATGCCTAGTGGACTTCTACCAGTTAGGGGCATAGAGCATCAGATTAACTTCATTCCTAGAGCTGCCATACCCAATCGACCTACCTACAGAACCAATCTCGGTGAGGCAAAGGAGATCCATAAGCAGGTTGAGGAGTTGCTAGAGAAAGGGTATGTAAGAGAGAGTCTGAGTCCTTGCTCGGTTCCTGTGATCCTAGTGCCTAAGAAGGATGGGACTTAGAGAATGTGTGTAGACTGCAGAGCCATCAACAAAATCACTGTAAAGTATCGTCATCCTATACCTAGGTTAGATGATATGTTGGATGAATTGTATGGTTCTTGTCTATTTACAAAAACTGATTTGAAATCTGGTTACTATAAAATACGCATGAAAGTAGGAGATGAATGGAAAACAGCATTTAAGACTAAGTATGGCTTGTATGAGTGGCTTGTTATGCCTTTTGGTCTTACTAATGCACCTAGTACTTTTATGTGATTGATGAATCATGTGCTGCGTGAATACTTAGGTAAACTTATTGTTGTTTATTTTGATGATATCTTGATTTACTCTAAGTGTTTTGATGATCATGTTATGCATGTGAGATTGGTTTTAACAAAACTTAGAGATGAGAAATTGTTTGCAAACCTTAAGAAGTGTAGTTTCTGCATGGATAGGGTCAATTTTCTGGGTTTTGTTGTTTCTAATCATGGAGATGAGGTTGATGAGGAGAAGGTTAGAGCCATTAAGGAGTGGCATAGACCTAAAAATGCTAGTGAGGTGAGGAGTTTTCATGGACTTGCTGGATTTTATAGGCAATTCATTATAGATTTTAGTTCTATTGCTGCACCATTAAATGAGCTAGTTAAAAAGAATGTTAGTTTTACTTGGAGTGATGCACAAGAACATGCTTTTAATGAACTTAAAGATAAATTGTGTAATGCACCATTGCTTGCTTTACTTGATTTTGATAAAACTTTTGAGATTGAATGTGATGCTAGTGGCATAGGGATTGGAGTTGTTTTGATGCAGGATCATAAGCCACTAATGTACTTCAGTGAAAAGTTGAGTGAAGCGGTGTTGAAGTATCCAACATATGATAAGGAGCTATAAGCCTTAGTGCGAGCATTGCAAACATGGCAACACTACCTTTGGCCTAAGGAGTTTGTCATACACACTGATCATGAGAGTTTAAAGCATCTGAAGGGTCAAGATAAGCTGAACAGGAGGCATGCCAAGTGGGTAGAATTCATTGAGACATTCCCTTATGTCATCAAATACAAGCAAGGTAAGGAAAATATTGTTACTGATGCGCTTTCAAGAAGGTACGCTTTACTTAACTCTCTTAGTACATCTTTGTTAGGATTTGAGTTAGTGAAAGGGATGTATCCACATGATGTTGATTTTGCTGGGATTTTTGCTGCTTGTGTTGATGGGACTGGTATAAATGATTATTTTGTGTCTGATGGATTCTTGTTTAAGAAAAATAAATTGTGCATTCTGATACGAGAACCCTCGCAATCATGCGTGAGAACCCTTTTGGATATTATGAACCCCCAGCACAGTAATACGAAAACCCACGAATTCTATCGGTAATCAATCCCTAAGATGGATTAGAAATAGTTTTGTCTTAGTGTTTGATCTAAATAGATAGAACAAGGTCAGCCCTATCTCCGAAACACTCCACAAAGAAGGCGATCAAGATCTCCTTTGAATGTTCCTTTAGCATGTATTCTAAATCAAGAACACAGAATTCAAGCAAAAGCTTTGGTTTTTCATTCAACAATAATCTATCTTCTTTCTCCATACAAAGCCCATAATATATACAAATGAAGAATAAACTGAAAAAGACTAAAACAGTTACGTGCATTAAAGCACACCTAAAACAGTTACACTATTTTGAAAACACTTTAAACATAAAACAGTTACAATATTAAAAATACTTTTAAACCTAAAACAGTTACAATATTTTGAAATATACTATTTAACTTGAAACATTTAAACTATCAATAAATATCCCTAAAAATCCTTTAATCTCTTGTATCCCAAACTTTAACTTGTGATTTAATGATCATAACTCTCGTCAACAAGCCTTCTTTTCCTTTAACTGGATTATTGATCTTGAACTTGATGGGCTCAATTGATGATGCTATATGGATCACATCATTCCCCTTTCCTTAAGAAGATTCGTCCTCGAATCTAAAGGATAAAGAATCTGCAAGCTATGATCTATATTAAGTAATAACTTTGGCATCTTCAAATGAATGAACACCTGTAAAAACAAGTTAGAGATAAAAAGACAATAAATTCCCTCACAAGTGTGTTTATATCCTTTCAATAGTCTCGTATATCTCACACTCAGTTTTAACATGGTATCTCTCTTCACATAAGATTATCATATGGAGCACAAAACACCCATCTCTTAACATAGTTCCAGTGAACACCATACAAGTAAGTCACATCCATCACATAATCACAAGATGCTTCACTCTTCATAGCAATTCCTGAATCATTCACACTTGAAAACAACCGTCTCACCTCCCATTTGTAGGCCATCTCCTGCACAACTATAGTACCACCAACCAAAAGAACACTCCTCCAATACATGAATCCATCATAAATGCTCCAATGAATCCCAACGCAGATAACATGAATCTCATAGGCATAATACATCACGGTAATCAACTCCTCCTCCCAATCCCATCAACAGATTAGAATACAACAAATTAAATGATGGAATAAGGATATAGAAATACCGGTGTCTATATTAGCTCCTGGAGTTCGGGAAGTGGCTCTAATGCTAGCATACAAGAATCAACACACGACTCCTCCACAAGAAAACTATGGCTATTCTCAGCAACAACCATCTCTCCCTCAACATCACCTATACTCCCACTACAAGGCTACTATTCTTACCATGTGTACCATCTGCTTGCTTCTTTTGATCACTCATTGGAATCTTTGCACGGATATCATTACTAGCTCTTCAATCTCATAACCCTGATGAGTGTGAGTCACTACTGAAGAAGTTATTACTGTATCCCCAATTGATAGAGATATCTCAGCCCACAAAGCAGCTTGGATAGTTTCCTTTAAGGTCATGTAGCTATTACACCCAATACGTTTGACAATATCAGAATTTAATCCCCTCTTGAACCTAAGAATAAGGGCCTAGGTGATTCATCCAACTCACAACGTCTGACGATTGTTTCAAACTCTTGTGCATATTCCTTAACTTCATACTCCCCTGCATTAACAATAACAATTTTTCATATAGTTGATCTTGATAATATGGTGGCACGAGTTTTTCTCGCAAAACCCCTTTCATGTAATCCCATGAAACTCTATCACCATACCCATTTATCTTCATCCTCATTAGATGAGCTTTCCAAAAAATGCCGACCCGACCAACTAACTTCTTACCAATGATTGCCCCCAAACGAAGGCTAGATATGGAAAATCATCAATAATATAATTCACATCCAATTCCCAATCTATAATCCCCTGGCATATCACTATCAAACTCAGCAAGTCACACTCAATTTCATCCAGTGCACAGTCTATCAAATAAGCTTCATGATTATATCTATAACCCATAATTCAAGACTAAGATGATATGAGTGATACAATTGGAAATTTCTCTCTCCCTCTTTTTTTTTTTTATAATTTCTAATTTTTTTTAACTCAATTCACAAACTTGAAGATTTCAAAACCCTAACTTGTGTTTCCCTATAGATCTGAATAGATCACACCCAAAAGGAGATCAAAGAACAAATTTTTATGATGTAATATGAATAAAGGTGCAAACTTTTTGTTCTCACAAGAATGAAGATGTGAGCTTTATGATCTAAAAGAAATAAAAATGTAATCTTTTTGATTGATTTTTTTTTTTTGAATTTGAATTCAAAGAAAACAAAAGATAGATAAAAAGAAGGATATAACCTGATCTAGAGCCAAAGCTCTGATACCAAATGATACGAGAACCCTCGCAATCACGCGTGAGAACCCTTTTGGATATTATGAACCCCCAGCACAGTAATACGAAAACCCACGAATTCTATCGGTAAGCAATCCCTAAGATGGATTAGAAATAGGTTTGTCTTAGTGTTTGATCTAAATAGATAGAACAAGGTCAGCCCTATCTCCGAAACACTCCACAAAGAAGGCGATCAAGATCTCCTTTGAATGTTCCTTTAGCATGTATTCTAAATCAAGAACACAGAATTCAAGCAAAAGCTTTGGTTTTTCATTCAACAATAATCTATCTTCTTTCTCCATACAAAGCCCATAATATATACAAATGAAGAATAAACTGAAAAAGACTAAAACAGTTACGTGCATTAAAGCACACCTAAAACAGTTACACTATTTTGAAAACACTTTAAACCTAAAATAGTTACAATATTAAAAATACTTTTAAACCTAAAACAGTTACAATATTTTGAAATATACTATTTAACTTGAAACATTTAAACTATCAATAAATATCCCTAAAAATCCTTTAATCTCTTGTATCCCAAACTTTAACTTGTGATTTAATGATCATAACTCCCGTCAACAAGCCTTCTTTTCCTTTAACTGGATTATTGATCTTGAACTTGATGGGCTCAATTGATGATGCTATATGGATCACATCACATTCCTAGAAGTTATGTGAGGGAATTGCTAGTTAGGGAAGCACATGGAGGAGGCTTAATGGGGCATTTTGGGGTAGATAAGACCTACGATATGCTGCATGAACATTTTTTTTGGCTTGGAATGAGACATGATGTGCATAAAGTTTGTCAAAATTGCATTACATGTAAGGAGGCTAAATCTAAACTGAAACCACATGGATTATATATACCTTTACCTGTTCCTGATGAACCTTGGATTACTGTGTCTATGGATTTTGTGCTTGGATTGCCTAGGACTGGGAAAGGTCATGACACTATCTTTGTTGTGGTAGATAGGTTTAGTAAAATGGCTCATTTTATTCTTTGTCATAAAACTAATGATGCTACATTCATTGCTGATTTGTTCTTTAGAGAGGTAGTGCGTCTGCATGGCATACCTAAAAGCATTGTTAGTGATAGCGATGTAAAATTTTTTAGTCACTTCTGGAGAGTGTTGTAGGGAAAGTTGGGAACTAAGCTTATGTTTTCAACTACCTGTCACCCATAGACTGATGGGCAAACTGAGGTGGTTAATAGAGCCTTGATTCAATTGTTGAGGGCAATCATAGATAAAAACATTAGGACTTGGGAGGATTACTTACCATTTGTGGAGTTTGCATATAATATGGCTATTCATAGCAGTACTCATTGTTCTTCATTTGAGATTGTGTATAGTTTTAAGCCACTAACTCCTATTGATTTATTGCCATTACCACCTAACCAGTTTGTGAGTTTTGGTGCTAATTCAAAGGCAGATTTTGTTAAGAAGCTACATAAGCAGGTGAAGAACAGGATTGAGCAGTAGAATGCCAAAGTAGCTTCAAGAGTGAATAAAGGAAGGAAACCCATGATTTTTCAACCTGGAGAATGGGTTTGGGTACATTTTCGCAAAGAGAGGTTTTCAATTCAAAGAAAGTCCAAGTTGAATCCAAGAGGAGATGGTCCATTTCAGATTCTTGAGAGGATCAATGACAACGCCTACAAGGTCAACTTACCTGGTGAGTATAATGTTAGTGCAACTTTCAATGTTGCTGATCTTAGTCCGTTTGATGTAGGTGATGCTTTTGACTCGAGGACGAATCCTTTTGAGGAGAGGGAGAATGTTATGGAAGAGCCACCGGTCCACGCTCAAGAGTCAAGTCAACAAGAAGATCAAGTGGCGAAGGTTGAATTTCAAAGGATTTCAAGTCCAATTAGCTTGCCTCAAGGACCAATCACGAGATCTTGAGCTAAGAAGCTTCAACAAGCTTTAAATCAACATTTCCAAGGCTTGATGATATATGGAAGTGATGGATTACAAGGGTATCAAGGCTTTAGAACAAGTGAGATTCAAGCGCGGTTCAATATAATTGAAGTTCAAGTGAGTTTACAAGGAGATTTGATGAAATTGGGCGAATCCACATGAAAGCCACCGGCCTTGGATCTAGGCCATCGGCATTGGCACCAGCCTTTATTTAGGCTTAGTTTATTGCTTAGTTTGAATTCCTTTTTGATACGAGAACCTTCGTATTCACGTGTGAGAACCCCTTTGGATATTGCGAACCCCCAACACAATGAATAGAAAACCCACGGATGCCTTTGATTTCAATCCCTAAGAAGGATTAGATATCAGATTTGTCTTAGGTTGTTGATCTTAAAGAATTAGGATAACAAACCCTAATTGCGAAACACTCCACAAAGAAGGTGATCGATCTTCTTTGAATGTTCCTAAAGCATGTATTCTATCAAGAACACAAAGATTTCAAGCAAAAGCTTGGTTTTTCATTCAACAATAATCTGTTTTACAAACAACCAAATAGGTTTATATAACCAAACAAAGGAAAACAAAACGTCAAAACAATGAATTCAATACGTCCTAAATGTTGGCTGGCGGCCAATCAAAGATGGCAGGCGGCCATGAGCATTCTGGAGCAAAATTGTAAAGTTCGAAAAATTGGCCAGGGGAGTCATGGCCGGCGGCCATGGGATAATGGCTGGCGGCCATTCTTGTTTCTCTGCACAAATCAGCTTTCCTTGGCTCTATTTGATGATTACTTGAAAAATATTGAAGTATACTTGCTCCATCCTTGTTCCAAAGCCTTGATAACCTTGTGATTCATCCTTAGCATGCTCTAATAAGCCTTGGAAGTGATTATTGTAGGCTTGTTGAATCTTCTTAGCTCTAGCTCTTGTGATTGGTCCTTGAGGAAAACTTATTGGACTTGAATTTCTTTGAGGTTCCATGGTTGCCACTTGGTCTTCATGTTGATTCGGATCTAAACTTTGATTCCCCCTCTCCTCAAAAGGATTCGTCCTCGAATCAAAAGCATCACCTACATCAAAAGGACTAAGATCAGCAACATTAAAGGTTGCACTAACATTATACTCACCTGGTAAGTCCACTTTATAGGCATTATCATTGATCCGTTCAAGTATCTGAAATGGACCATCTCCTCTTGGACTCAATTTAGACTTTCGTTGTATTGGAAACCGCTCCTTGCGAAAATGAACCCAAACCCAATCTCCGGGTTGAAAAATCATAGGTCTCCTTCCTTTGTTCACCTTGAAGCTACCTTGGCATTTTGTTGCTCAATCCGGTCTTTCACCTGTTTATGTAGCTTCCTCACAAAATCTGCTTTAGATTCAGCATCAAAACTAACAAACTTGTTAGGCGGTAATGGCAATAAATCAATAGGAGATAGAGGATTAAAACCATAAACAATCTCAAATGGAGAACAATGAGTAGTGCTATGAATAGCCCTATTATATGCAAATTCCACAAATGGTAAACAATCCTCCCAAGTCCTAATGTTCTTCTCTATGATTGCCCTCAACAATTGAACCAAAGTTCTATTAACCACCTCCGTTTGCCCATCAGTTTGTGGATGACAGGTAGTCGAAAACATAAGCTTAGTTCCCAACTTTCCCCACAAAACTCTCCAGAAATGACTCAAAAATTTTACATCCCTATCACTAACAATGCTTTTAGGTATGCCATGCAATCGCACAACCTCTCTAAAGAACAAATCAGCAATATATGTTGCATCATCAGTTTTATGACATGGGATAAAATGAGCCATTTTACTAAACCTATCAACCACAAAAATACTATCATGTCCTTTCCTAGTCCTAGGCAAGCCAAGAACGAAATCCATAGACACAGCAGTCCAGGGTTCATCAGGAACAGGCAATGGTTTATATAGCCCATGTGGTTGCAGTTTAGATTTAGCCTCTTTACATGTAATGCAAGTTTTACAAATTTTATGCACATCATGCCTCATGCCAGGCCAAAAGAAATGTTCATGTAGCATATCATAGGTCTTATCTACCCCGAAATGCCCCATTAAGCCCCCTCCATGTGCTTCCTTAACCAACAATTCCCTTACAGATCCTTTAGGAATGCACAACTTATTCTTTTTAAATAGAAATCCATTGGATACAAAGTAATCATTAATTCCAGTCCCATCAACACAAGCAGAAAATACTCCAGAAAAATCATCATCAGTAAGATACATTGCTTTTACCAATTCAAATCCTAGCAAAGAAGTACTAAGAGAATTTAGTAAAGCGTACCTTCTTGAAAGTGCATCAGCAACAATGTTCTCCTTACCTTGCTTGTACTTGATCACATATGGGAAAGTCTCAATGAATTCTACCCATTTCGCATGCCTCCTATTGAGTTTGTCTTGACTCTTTAGATGCTTCAAACTCTCATGATCGGTATGTATGACAAACTCCTTAGGCCAAAGGTAGTGCTGCCATGTTTGCAATGCACGCACTAAGGCATACAACTCCTTGTCATATGTTGGATACTTCAATGCCGCTCCACTCAACTTTTCACTGAAGTACATTAGTGGCTGTGATCCTGCATTAAAACAGCTCCAATCCCTATACCACTAGCATCACATTCAATTTCAAAAGTTTTATCAAAATCAGGCAAAGCAAGCAATGGTGCGTTACACAATTTTTCTTTAAGTTCATTAAAAGCAAGTTCTTGTGTATCACTCCATACAAATCCAACATTCTTCTTAACTAACTCATTCAAAGGTGCAGCAATAGTGCTAAAATCCTTGATGAATCTCCTATAAAACCCAGCAAGTCCATGAAAACTCCGCACTTCACTAGCACTCTTAGGTCTAGGCCATTCCCTAATTGCCCTAACCTTTTCCTCATCAACCTCCACTCCTTGACTAGAGACAACAAAACCTAGGAAATTAACCTTATCCATGCAAAAACTACACTTCTTAAGGTTGGCATATAATTTCTCCTCTCTTAGCTTTGTTAACACTAGTCGCACATGCAAAACGTGATCATTCAGACACTTAGAGTAAATCAGAATATCATCAAAGTAAACCACAACAAATTTACCTAAGTAGTCACGCAACACATGATTCATCAATCGCATAAAAGTACTAGGTGCATTTGTAAGACCAAAAGGCATGACAAGCCATTCATACAAACCATACTTAGTCTTAAATGCAGTTTTCCATTCATCGCCTACTTTCATGCGAATTTGATAGTAACCAGATTTTAAATCAATTTTGGTAAACAAACATGAACCATACAATTCATCCAACATATCATCTAACCTAGGTATAGGATGACGATACTTTACAGTGATTTTGTTGATGGCTCTGCAGTCTACACACATTCTCCAAGTCCCGTCCTTCTTAGGCACTAATATTACAGGAACCGAACAAGGACTCAGACTTTCTCTCACATACCCCTTCTCTAACAACTCCTCAACCTGCTTCTGGATCTCCTTCGCCTCACTAGGATTAGTTCTATAGGCAGGTCGGTTGGGTATGACAGCTCCAGGAATGAAGTCAATCTGATGCTCAATGCCTCTCACAGGTGGAAGTCCACTAGGCATCTCTTCAGGAAACACGTCTTCAAATTCCTGCAATAAATCAGAAAACACACTAGGCAAAGATTGGTTAATCTCATTAGTTGCCAAACAAGCCCCTTTGTACAATAGTACAAATATAGGTCGATTGGCATGCAAAGCATATCTAACCTCACTCGTCCTAGCAATCAAGCTCACATTCTTACTCTTTTTCTCTCTAGGCCGATTTTTATTTTGCTTTTCACTCCCCTCTTTCTTTTCACTCAACTCACTTTCATCACTCTCTTTATTTTCACTCTTTTTCTTCTCTCTCTCAAAAGTGCTTTTTCTACTCTCACGCTCTTTTCTTTCGGCCTCTTCTCTCAATCTTTCCAAAGCACATTGGTCTTCATACACTTCTTTGGATGACAATGGTGTTAAAGTAGTTTTTCTGCCATCTTTGGTGAAAGTGTATCGATTGGTGTAGCCATTATGCACTGTTTGTCTATCAAATTGCCAAGGTCTTCCTAATAGAAGATCACTAGCATGCATAGGAACGACGTCACATAATATTTCATCATGGTATTTGCCAATGGTTAGAGAAATTAAAGCTTGCCTATTTACCTTAACCTCACCACAATCGCTAAGCCATTGTAGTTTGTATGGTCTAGGATGGGGTACAGTAGGCAACTCCAATCGGTTAATTAGAAGTGTACTTACCACATTAGTACAACTTCCTCCATCGACAATCACACTACAACCTCTCCCTTGCACAAGGCCTCTAGTGTGGAATAAATTCTCTCGCTGCTCCTCCTGGCAATCTTCCTTCACTGTGTATTAAGTGCACGCCTAGTAACCAATATTTCAACCTTTTCTGGCTCATCAATGCTACCCTCATCACTACAGTCTTCTAATTCAGGCATGGCTTCCTCCTCTTTGTCACTATCAGCTCTCTCATCATCAGTGACAACTTCCCCATTTCTCACCACCATAGTTCTCCTATTAGGGCACCCTACTAATGTGTCCAACACCTTGACACTTCCAACATTTAATATCTCGATTTCTACCCTTCTGATCATCTACTTTAGGTTTCTCAGATGAAACCCCACCAGACTTACTCTTTGCTACATCAACTGTAGACTTATTTCCACCTTTAAATTCAGATTTTCCATATCCTTTCCAATTATTATTATAGCTTGAAGAAGATTTGGAAACATACCTGTTTGAACCTTTGCCATGAAGTTGCTTCTCGATTTTGATGGCAAGATGTACCATCTCCTCCAACTCGACATATGGTAGCAACTCCACTTTATCAGCGATTTCTTTGTTCAAGCCACCCAAGAACCGTGCCATGGTGGATTCTTCATCTTCAACCACATCAGCCCTCGTCATGATCATCTCCATCTCCTTGTAGTAGTCCTCTACACTCCTACTACCTTGTCTCAACACTTGAAGCCGCTGAATCAATTCCCTTTGAAAGTACTTGGGAACGAAACGCTTCCTCATCACAGCCCTAAGCTCCTGCCAAGTATCAATAGGGTACTCCATATTCCTCTCCTACTTGTCACCAACTGATCCCACCAAGATATAGCATAATCTTGAAATTGGGTAACAGCCAATTTCACCTTTTTCTCCTCACTAAATTGGTGACAATCAAAAATCAACTCAACTCGCTTTTCCCATTGCAAATAAGCTTCAGGATCAGACTTACCCTGAAAGATAGGAATTTTCAACTTGATACTCCCCAAATCTCGATCTACATAATCATCATTCCATCTATTCCTAGCAACGGGATAATTCTCCTGCATTCTTCCTCTTCCTATACCCCTACCGCCTCTACCACCTCTACCTCTCCTATTGAATATCATAGGTGGACTATCATCATACTCCTCCTCCCGATACTCATTAACATCCCCCACATCATCAACCTGGGGTGTGGTAGAACTAACTCCTCTATTTACTCCCATAGGACTCGCCTCCTTCTCAACAGCTTGTAGTCTCAAATTCATATTTTCTAGAGACTCCTTCATATCCATCATCGTCTCGATTAGACGCTTATACTCAGATGCTCTAGCGTCTTGCATCAAAGCCCCTTCTTTACTACCTCCGTCCCTACCTTCAATCACACCCTTACCCGACATCTTTTCCTGCAAAACAAATAATCGTTAGCAATAATAAAGTTCAATTTCCTCACAAGCGCTCCCTTTCGTGTTTATCACTCACAAGATGGGGGTGTTCACTCGTGTTTCTCTAATCAAGATGCCACACACAGGGTTTCCCTCACACCTCTCGAGCCTGTTCTTTTCGTGTTCTTAATCGAATCACACTCTTAGAACAATTCCAAGAATTTCGATACCAAGGTGTTTAGAGTGATACAATGGACAATTTCAAGACTCTTCGAATCAGACAAACGAGAATTGAAGAAAACTCAACGAACTCTACACAAGAATTATATTGTTGGAAAGACACTCAATACTCAAGACAAGAATTGATCTTTGGTGATTTTTTTTTTAATTTTCGATTTTTTTTTTGAACTCAAATCTCAAGAATAGAGATTTTCAAACCCTAATCTTTCGCTTGTAACAACAAAAAGATCACACACACGAGATATCTAATAGTCCGTTCAATTGATGAACAAACCCTAGGAACAATAAAGATTCAATTTTTTTTTTTTTTTCACTAACAAGAATCAGATTTGATCTTGATGAACAATCCAAGAATTGAAAGCAAGAAACAAAAGATTAATAGAAAGAACGATATAACCTGATCTAGAGCCTAGGCTCTGATACCAAATGATACGAGAACCTTCGTATTCACGCGTGAGAACCCCTTTGGATATTGCGAACCCCCAACACAATGAATAGAAAACCCACGGATGCCTTTGATTTCAATCCCTAAGAAGGATTAGATATCAGATTTGTCTTAGGTTGTTGATCTTAAAGAATTAGGATAACAAACCCTAATTGCGAAACACTCCACAAAGAAGGTGATCGATCTTCTTTGAATGTTCCTAAAGCATGTATTCTATCAAGAACACAAAGATTTCAAGCAAAAGCTTCGGTTTTTCATTCAACAATAATCTGTCTTTTACAAACAACCAAATAGGTTTATATAACCAAACAAAGGAAAACAAAACGTCAAAACAATGAATTCAATACGTCCTAAATGTTGGCTGGCGGCCAATCAAAGATGGCAGGCGGCCATGAGCATTCTGGAGCAAAATTGTAAAGTTCGAAAAATTGGCCAGGGGAGTCATGGCCGGCGGCCATGGGATAATGGCTGGCGACCATTCTTGTTTCTCTGCACAAATCAGCTTTCCTTGGCTCTATTTGATGATTACTTGAAAAATATTGAAGTATACTTGCTCCATCCTTGTTCCAAAGCCTTGATAACCTTGTGATTCATCCTTAGCTCTAATAAGCCTTGGAAGTGATTATTGTAGGCTTGTTGAATCTTCTTAGCTCTAGCTCTTGTGATTGGTCCTTGAGGAAAACTTATTGGACTTGAATTTCTTTGAGGTTCCATGGTTGCCACTTGGTCTTCATGTTGATTCGGATCTAAACTTTGGACCGTTGGCTCTTCTGTAACACGTTTTCTTGTATTTATTGCTTAGTTTGAATTTTTTTTCCTTGTATTTATTACCTAGTTTGAATTTTTTAATTCTTCCATGTATTTATTATTTAGTTGCTTAATTTTTAGGCTAACTAAGCCTATAAAAACCCATCATATGTAATCTTTTGAGAGGAACTAGAATGAATGAAAATTTGAGAGCTTTTTCTCTTTGTGTTCTTGAATGAATGCATGCTACTTATGAAAATTTGAGAGCTTTTTCTCTTTGTGTTCTTGAATGAATGCATGCTACTTAGGAACATTCAAGGAAGTTTGATCGTCTTCTTTGTGGAGTGTTTCGAAGTTAGGGCATTCGTGTTCTAACTCTCTAGATCAAACCTAAGGCAAACCTAAAATCTGATCCATCTTATGGGTTGATTCCAATAGTATTCGTGGGTTTTTGTATTACTGTGTGATGAGAACCCTAGGTATATTAAACCTAGAACCCTATGATCGTTGTGGAAATCAAATCCCCAAAGGATCATCTTGAACAAGTGATGAATAGGAACTAGACCCCAACCAAACCTGTTGATTGAAACCTAAATTATCTAGATGATTTTCCCAAGCGTTTAGATTGAAGAAATAAAAAAGGAGTTCTTTCGCAAAGAACAAAAGAGAGGGTTCTCTCAAGAAAAGTGTTTTCTTTCAATTTGATAATCTGCCAATACATAAAGTGGGAGCCTCTATTTATAGCTTACATAAAATCTAAAATTAATGAAAAGACGCGACCTAAAATAAATGAAAAGACGCGACTCAAAATAATGAATACACAATCTAAAAATAAATGATAATTTTGAGGCCTTCAAGGAAAATTGTTTCTCCATGTCTTGGACCACCTCTTTGGAAGCTTGAATGATGTGAATTAATGTCGGTTCTTCCTTGGAGAAGTATGACTCCTTCTCTTGCAACTCCATCACTAGACCGTGCAAAGCTTCTCTCATTCACTTAGCTCTAGCTCGTGTCATTGGTCCCCCAATACCGTGCAATGGATCATGGACTTCGTTTCTTGAAGACTCGATGCTAGCTGATCCCCATCATTCCCTCCTTCCTCGAAAGATTCGTCCTCGAATCACCTACATCATATAAAGAAAGATCAGAAACATTAAAAGTAGCGCTTATATTACCAAAGTGACTTGGTAAGTCAATTTTGTAAGCATTATCATTGATGCGCTCCAACACTTGGAAAGGTCCATCTCCCCTAGGATGCAACTTAGACTTCCTTTGTTCACAAATCTCTCCTTTCGCAAGTGCACTCACACCCAATCTCCCGGATGGAAGACAGTCTTCACTCGACCCTTATTGGCCTCGCGAGCATGATGCTCATTTTTTCTTCTTAATATTAGCCCGAACCTGTGCATGCAATTCCCTAACAAATTCTGCCTTTTCTTTCCATCAAGATCAACAAATTCACTAACAGGTAAAGGCAAAATATCCAAAGGAGTCAAAGGATTAAATCGACACACAATCTCAAATGGAGAATAAGATATAGTGGAATGCACAGCTCTATTATATGCAAATTCTACATGTGGCAGACATTTCTCCCATTGTTTCAAATTGTTATGAATTACAGCACGTAACAGGTTGAAAGAGTCCTATTGACTACTTCAGTCTGACCATCAGTCTGAGGGTGTGCATAGTAGAGAACAACAATTTAGTCCTAGCTATTCCACAAAGTACGCCAAAAATGACTCAAGAATTTCACATCTCTATCACTCACAATAGATCTAGGCAAGCCATGCAAACGCATATCTCCTTGAAAAAAATATCCAATATGTTGTGCATCATTAGTTTTAGAACAGGCAATGAAATGAGCTATCTTACTAAACCTATCAACAACAACAAAAATGCTATCCTTACCACTTTGAGACCATGGTAATCCTATACAAAATCATTGATATGTCAGTCCAGGGTTGGTTATGCACAGGCAAAGGAAGGTATTCTCCATGGGGCATTACTCTAGATTTGGCCTATCTACATGCAATACACTTGGCACACACAACTTGTACATCATGCTTCATTCTTGGCCAATAAAAATGTTCATGCAAAATATCCAAAGTCTTTTTAACACTAAAGTGTCCCATTAAAACCGCCCCTGTGTGTCTCCCTTACAAGTAATTCACGCACTGAATTTTAGGCACACACAACTTATCTTTCTAAAAATATAACCATCACGCCTAAAAGTAATCAGCATATCCAGATTTAGAACAAGCAGCCCAAATTTGACTAAAATCAGCTTCAGTCTCATACAAATCCTTAATGAGTTCGAATCTAAGCACTTGGTATGTAAAGAAGTCAAGAGTGAATACCTTCGAGAAATTGCATCAGCCACCACATTCTCTTTTCCTTGCTTGTATTTAATCACATAAGGAAATGTCTCAATGTATTCCAGCCACTTGCTTGTCTCTTGTTCAACTTACTTGAGTTTTTAGAAATTTTAGGCTCTCGTGATCTGAATGAATGATGAACTCCTTGGGCCACAAATAATGCTGCCAAGTTTGCAAGGTCCTCACTAAAGCATATAGCTCATTGTCATAGACTGGCTAGTTTAATGCAGCACCACTGAGTTTTTCACTAAAGTAAGCGATCGATTTGGAATCCTGCATCAAAACACCACCAATACTTTTCCGGAAGCATAGCATTCTATCTCAAAAACTTTCTCAAAATTAGAAAGAAACAAGTAAGGGTGCATTAGTCAACTTACCTTTCAAAGCATTAAAGGCCTTCTCATGTTCTTCATTCATCTGAACTCAGCATTCTTTTAACAAGATCGTTTAAAAGAGAAGCTATAGAACTGAAGTCCCTAACAAATCTCCTGTAAAAGCTTGCTAATCCATGAAAGCTTCTGACCTCACTTGCATTCCTTGGTGTTGGCCACTCCCGAATCGCCTTCACCTTCTCCTCATCAACAGCAATTCCATCTGCACCTACAACAAACCAAGAAAAACCACAGTTTCCATGCAAAAGGTGCACTTTTTCAAGTTGGCATACAACTTATTGCCCTCAATACAGCAAAACACATTGCAATGCTTAACATGCTCATCTAAGGTCTTGCTGTAAATCAAGATATCATCAAAGTATACAACAACAAATTTCCAATAAAAGCATGAAGAACATGATTCATTAACCTCATAAATGTATAGGTGTGTTTGTTAACCCGAAAGGCATTACCATCCACTCATAGAGACCGAATTTAGTTTTAAAAGCGGTTTTCCATTAGTCTTCCTCTTTCATTCTAATCTGGTAATAGCCGTACTTAAGTCAATCTTGGAAAACAGACAAGCACCATGCAGCTCATCAAGCATATCAATCTTAGGAATGGGATCTATACTTAACCGTGATCTTGTTGATTGCTCGACAGTTGACACACATTCGCCAAATTCCATCCTTCTTGGAACCAGAATGACCGGAACCGAACATGGGCTGAGACTCTCTCTCACAAACCCTTTCTCCACCAATCATCAATTAGCCTAAAAACTAAGCTACAATAAATAAGGAAAAATAACCTATTAATGACTCATAGAATATGTAAAGACAACTTGACAATAAACAACCTATTAATGACTCCTAGAAATATGTAAAGACAAACTTGACAATTAAACAAGAAAATATGAAAAGACATCGAAAAGACATAGATATTTAAATTTCCTAAGAAATAATAAATATCCTAAAAAGACATAAACTTAAATATGATATGATGCCATCTGATTTCTCATTCCCTTATTCTCGAAAAAGATTCGTCCTCGAATCTCAAACTGATGCGAACCACAAGTGACCTGCCTTGGGACCCAACATCAATATACTTGAAAACATTGTTCCTCTTTCTCGAAAATGTTTCATCCTTGAATCTCCAAACTGATGTGAACCACAAGCAACTTGCCTTGAGACCCAAACCAATATGCTTGGAAACTTCTATCCCAAAAAATCTAATCAGATTGATAAGCGACAACCCTCACCTTTTTTTTTAATTTCTTCTCTCTCTCTCTCTCTCTCTCTCTCTCTCTATTTTTTTTAACCTCTAACTCTAGATCTAAAAAACCACAATTTTTTCTTTTACTTCATCTTCTTCCTCAACCCTAAAAATCAAATCTTTTCTCCTCTTCTTTTTTTTTTTTAACAAAACTTCCAAAAAAAAAAAATCAAACCTTAAAAAAACACAACTTTTTTTTTTTTAAATTTAGAAGAAGACAAATCGACAAAACTAACAAAAAGACAAACAAGGATATGAACGACTCGAGTTACTCTAATCGAACTAGGATATAGATTCTTAGAAATCCTGTACTCTAATACCAAATGATACGGAAAACCTTAGGTATATTAAACCTAAGACCAACGTTCGTCAAATGGAATTGAACTCCAAGGACCGTCTAAGAAAACTGGTGGAAACCGAGACCCATTGCCTATATGGAGGCAACAACTTGGTATAGTCGTAGACGCCAACCGGTGATGGCAAACAATTGATAGTCAAAGGGGTTGAACGCCACAGGAAACTCCCAATAAGTTCATAAATAAGTTCTTCCAGAACTCAAAGAGAAGAAAATCTCATATTTTCATTATCAAAGATATATGTCATATATGTTAATCTCATAGATTTATATATAGGCTTTTAATTAGTGTAAACCCGAGAATTCTAAGGAAATAGGATAGTAATAATGAAGATAGATATTTGGAGTTCGTTTACTCGGTTAGGCCTTAGTTAGAAATTTGAGAGTATTATAAACCTATTTATGATCTAAAAAACCCTAGATCGGAAATTTTTAGATATAAAAGAACTATAGCTAAATTTATCATCCGAGTTTTAGAATCTAGAATATAAGTATAAATAAAATTTTATTTCAAGAACATTAAAAAGCCAATGACTTGTAGTATATATAGAATGAAAAATGATCCATTAAAGATAAACCGTTAGGGATATAATTATGTACTAAAAAGCTATAAACGTGCCTATAATTAATAATCTAGACTTCAAATAAAATTTTTGATCACACCATAATATTAGTTAGAAAATTTGGAGTCCATAGATACCAATTTTGTATTGTGACCTTTTAGGCCCCGAAACCACCCAATCGCGTAAGACCAAACTTTAAAATACTAAATCGCGTAAATTTTAAACTTAAAATTTGAAGTCCACCATATTGTAGAAAATTTTGAGACCTAAATTAAACTTTTAAAAAATAAAAATTTTACGAAACTAATATTAATATACGCGTAGGGGATAGTTTTTGACGTAATTAGTTAGATATTTTAATTTTTACTATTTTTACTCAATTGTAGACATGATTTACGGTGGATAGATGTTACAAATTGCTGCCCAAAAATTTCCACCATCCCACCTGCACAAGTCAAGGTTAGTTAGAATGAAAGGTTAAAAATTGAACAAATGAACCAATTAAAAAGCTCCACCAATGCTCTAATCATTACACTTAATAAGACCCTTACAAATCAGCAAAAAGAAGCTTGAAATAGCACCCCCACACCAGAAATCACGTGGCAGCCCTTCTACAAGCCATAATTAGACAAAAAATTTAATTAATTAATTAAACACTTACTCTACAAGTTACATATACTATAAATATAAGATTAAGACAAGTTGGGAAGTCAAAACTCCAACTACCAGCTACTTCCCCTCCCTTTCTCCACGTGAATAGCTGCAGCACACACACACACACACTCACTTACAAATTCAAATTTCCCTCTTTGCAACCTCTAGCCTTCACTTAACCTTCCAACAAATAAATAACACATAACCTAAGCTTCAACTATTATTATAGGAAACCATTGACCATCCTACCATTTAGAAAACAAGGGTAAGAAGTTATAAAGTTAGTTATTTATTTCATGTATAGTAGACTTACTAATTTGCTAAAATAGTAGGTCTTAATCAAAATGGAAGGAGAAATTGCCATCTACACTTCTAAGCTTTCAACAAGGTCTACACCTTTGACTTATTTCCTCATTCTAAATTAAGAAAATGAATGTCATACATAGCCATAGATACATTTTTAGAAGTCTCCATAGAGTTATGTTGATGGTAGAATAAATAGAAATGATGTAGGATAAATATTTTGAATGACTTAGAATAAGGAGAAGTCTTGAAGAAAATTGTCTAAACATTAGAAAACCCTAGAATTTCACATTGAAGTTATTACAAGACTATTGTCTTGAAAACCCTAGCTCATAACCTTGTAAATTAGAAGACACATTATAATTGTCATCTAAACAATTAGAACTAGCCAATACACTACCTATGAGAAGTCTTGAACTTAAGACTCATAATAGAAATTTATTAAAATGTAGACAAGGAATTTAAATGGATTAGAAACAACCTTAAGAAATATACTAAACACCGAATACATAGACAATTAATTTGATGAACTTAAAAATAATGTAGAATGGTCATTAGTAATATAGATAGAAACCCCTTAATTCTAATTGAGAACTCACTTTACATAAGGTTGAAAGAAAAATATAATAGAAGAAAATATTGATATCACTAAGCACATTGATAGGTAAAATAAATTAGAGTTCAAATAAGATCCTTTGCCATTAGTGAAGTCTAAGAAGACTAAGAAATAAAAATGATCTTGAGAAAGTCTTACACTAATCATAAAAAAATTATTTGCAACTAGCATACTATAGGTAAAATAAGCTTTTTAACACTTAATTATACATAAAAATATAGCTAACATAAGTAATATAAGTATACTTAAAGATTTGTACTAAAAACATGAATTTAGAATTAATTAGATCACTTTTAGTAGCAAAAGTATATTCATACGAATTTTAAAATATAGAAATCCATAATCTTTAAATATAGACTACTTTAGAATTGATAAATGACCTTACTAAGAGTTAAATTTAAAGGACACTTAGACACTCATTAAGGAATTATAAAATCAATTATCTAATTTATGGAACTTCATTCATCTAATAGGTGAATCTGAATCAAATTTAGACTTCCCGGAAGATTATTACGATTGAAGCATCATGAGCAGGTGAGTAACTCTGATCTATTACATTGTTTGTGTTTGTAACAGTAGTAGCACCTAAAGTTATATATGAAAATGATTGTATGAAGCATGTGGGGTTGGGAATTGTTCTTTTGAAGTGATGGATGAATTGAGTGCTAAATTGTATTATTAAAAGTGATAACAAGAATTGTGTGAAAAATTGTTGAAGCATGTTGAGAATTGTCTGTAAACTGTTTGGTCATTTGATAATCAATTTATAACTGACAGGCTTATAACTTAAAGGATCATACATTGCATAACTTGCACAAATATTGCATAAAGGTGACACTTGCTACGTGTTAGTATTTCGGATCTCGGTTAATGTTTGGTTTTTCTAGATGTAAATTTCCTAGTTCTTCCAAAATTATCCCTGTTCTGTTCGGTTCCACGGGAACTACTTGGCAAAAGAAGGAACGCCGCCCGTGGTATCGGCTTGAAATAACTAATACTTAATGGAGTCTCTTTGTTCCTAAAGGAAATTGAGTGAAGAAACTATAATCATAAAGAAAAGAATAAAGTGAGAATTATTATTCCTATGGTTCTCTGTTTCTCCTGAGCAAGTGGGTCATAAGGATATGATCCTTGACTAGGTTCCTTCAACCCCGATGAGAGGGCGCAAATCTACATCCTGTTTGGATTCCGGTTGTCCAACTTGTAATTGTACATATGCTTGAATGTTGCATTACACTTGTTTGATAAATTACTTGTTTGCTTGCTTGATGTGTAATATGTGATGGTTATTCACTGAGCTGTGAAATGCTCACACTCCAACAGATTTTTCAGGATTATCCTCAAACCGTGGCTAGTACCATCTCGGGATTAGAACGGGTAAGGAAATCAAGCTAGCAAGATTGGAGTAGTTAAGGAAGATTTAGAAATGCTGTAAGTAAATTTTACTTTATTTTATATTTCTAGTTGTAAGATAATACCAGTTTGTAATAGTTTATACAAACTTTATATGAAGTTTAGTTTATCTGTTTTTGTATATTTTGTGTATGTACATTATTTCTTATCAAGCAACTGAAAAGATCCTGTTTTTATGTCACATCTCTTAGAGTAACTAGTTGTATTGTATCAAAATCAATATTATATACCATACAGTACAACTAGGGTACCCTCTGGGGCGTGACAGTTTTAAGTTGGTATCAGAGCACGGTTGCAATGATAAGAAAGATGACTATACATAAGAAATACAAGAACAGAAATAATATAGTCATGGGTAGCATAGAATAAGTAATTTAAGAATAGGAACAACTAAACAAATAAAAATAAACTTGTGTGATTTTGATTAATCATGCACTTTTATTTTGTTTTGTTTTGTTTAGGAGGACCGGGATACATGCTGAGGAGATGGGAATCCTTTGCCATGTAGATATGGAGAATCTGACAGAATAGAAGGAGGCTTAGAGTATTGCTGGAAGATCTGGCACTTAATGGCATAGTTATAAGCTAGAGAAGTTTATGGCACTTGGAAAAGGGGACTACTACCTTTGTTTAAGGAATGGTTGATGCTCATAGAGAGGGCTTTTCCTAATCCCGGCACTCCAGTGGAGGTGATATATAGATTGGAGAGGATAGCAAAAGAAAGGTGGAGCCCTAGAGATAGATGATGTGTATTCATTATTTCTGCAAATCTATTAGGCCACTCCCTCCAGATTTTCGCTTCTGGGAAACCATTGTAGAGGAAAGTTATGCTCATGACATAAGGAATGATCATGGGAGTTAGGATACTGATCCATTCATTGATGGCCAGATGCTAGATCGCTCTTGGCACAATACTCTTATGTGATTTGATGGCTAGACCTCCAGTGATACCGGAAGGAAATCCAGTGAAGTATGCCTAGAGTACCCCCACCTACTAGGCAGCTGCAGGAGTATCACATCCTACAGGGGTTAGATCACAGGTACGGGAGATGGTACAGTTGGGACACCTACAAGAGGAGTTGGTATGACTGAGAGAGGAAATAGGATAGGAGAGAATTTGGAGATCAATGCTTAAGGGAAGCCTTGGCTACGGCTAATGAGACATATAGGCAAGTGTATGACGCATACATGCATGCATTCCAGCCTGAGCCATGCATCCAGACCTTGGACCACCTTTTGGAGGGTGGATTCCTTGGGAAGTGGAGCACCCTGAGTTCTTGAGGCAAATAATACAGACAAGTGTTCCAGCCCGGTGATACCTGAGGTGCCTAGGACAGCTGGGATAAGAATTAGAGAACCTGACCCAGTACAGGTACCACAGCAGGACAAACAGATGGACTCAGAGGAGGAATCAGATGGGAGTCAGAGTGACTCAAATAGTGTGAAGTTATCCTGACTTGGATCCTAGGGATAGGGGTAAGAGGCCCCTGTATCGTGACCCTAGGAGAGATGAGTGAGGAGTGAATGAGTAAAGTATGAGTAGTAGTATGTAATTAGAAGACTATGAGCTACTAAGATGTAAATGCCACTTTTGACATGTATATAGTAGTATTAGGCATAGTAGTTATGATGGTAGTTCTTTGTTAACTGTATGCACTATGTGCTTTTGACAATAATGTAAATTATGTTTGATAGTAATGAAAGTTCTATTTGTGTATGATGATGTGAATTTCTAAATAGCTTAAGGATAGCATGAAGATTAAATATCCAAATTAGTAAACTTGTTTAAATTATATACTAGTACTAAAAAGTGTTTCTAATGTTAATAGAGTACCAAGGACAAGAACCGGGAATAGTAGAGGAAGAGGCGAGTCCTCACCAACCAATCAACCTAGTAATACCCATTCCGCCTCAAGATCGCTTAGAGGCTATACTTATGGCAATTCAACAACAAAATGTCCTGATACTGCAAGCTTTAAGGTCGGGACAAACATACCAAACAATGCCCCCATCAAATGAGACACCCAATGTATCCAAGAGACCAATGGAAGACCAGGAACTTCCAATACGTCAACTCAACCATCCAATGTTGAACCTGGAAACTCGGACAAACCCCTGAACTGGCCCCGAGAATGCAAACATCTGGACAAGAATTGCAACCACTACACCGAGCCCAGAGGAATTTACTACCTGAATTCATCAAATGCAATAGATATTTTGAAGGGCATCCCGGCAGGCCTGAAGAAGCCGAGGATTGGATAGCTCAGATCGAAAGATCATTTGATGCTTTCCAAATACCTGAAGCCCTAAAGACATCTTATGGATCATATCTATTGAGGTTAAGGGCAAGAATTTGGTGGGACTCTAAATTAAGAACCTTACCACAGCCGGTAATATGGGAAACATTCAGACGGGAGTTTTTAAAAGAATATTTCCCCGGAAGCTTAAAGGCAAAATACAGTACCGAGCTGATGAACCTGAGTCAGGGAAACAAGTCTATCGATGAATTCGAACATGAATTTAATAGACTTCTACAATTTGCCCCTGATGCATATAAAGATAGTGATGAGTTGAAGAAACAAACTTTTATGGCCGGATTAGAGCCACATTTCCAGAGAAGGCTGGCCGAGTTTGAGATATCAGATTTTGCTGCTTTAGTGGAAAAAGCACGAGTTATCGAACGTGCTAAGGTTTACGAAGTAGAAAGATATAGAAAGAGAGGACAGACATATGGGAAAAGAACCTTCGATAGTTCGAGAACTGATTTTATCCCTAAAAAGACCAAATTCATAAAGAAAGGTGGAATCAAGAGTGGAATGACCGGGAAAAGTAACGTTACTTGCTGGAAATGCAAGAAATCCCACTACCCGAGAGATTGTCCTCAATTGCAACACAAGTGTTATTATTGTGGAGAAAGTGGACATATGGCCAATTCATGCCCAAAAGAAGTGGAGCCACTTGCTTTATGTGGAAAGGTCGGGCATATATCTACCAACTGCCCACAACGATCTGGATCTTCACAACAGAAAGGAACAACGGGAACAGTAGCAAACCGAAGGGATAACAATGCAAATAAAGCTACCGGAACCGCTAGAGTCTATGTCATGCAAGGAATCCCAATGGAAGAAGAAGTAGAAGAAGTTGAGAAGGAAATATTTGGGATAATGCTGATATAGAAGACACGAGCTAATGCAGGTATGTACCTATGACCTTGTTATGATATAATGCACGATTGCACTTAGACTCATAAGTTAGAAATTTTATTTCAACTAATAACATAGAATTATTACCTGATAAATAGGAATCATACAAATAAAGGATCACCCTGTGTATGCGTTGTTTGACACTGGCGCTACACATTCTTTCATTAAAGATGATTTGGCAAGACAATTAGGACTGACCAGGGAGATTATGGATAAAGGGTTAGGAATTTCTACTCCTACCGGAGGTTTGGTTATAACCCGTGAAATTGCAAAAAGATGTCCATTAAGGTTAGGTGAACAAGAGACGGTCGCTGATCTTATTTTGGTAGATATACACAAGTATGAAGTGATCCTAGGAATGACTTGGTTGACCATGGTAGGAGCAAAGATTGATTGTCAACTTAAGGCAATATCATTTATGAATTGCCAAGGAAGGAGAGGATGTTACACAGGGGAAATAATTGAGAACCATGAAACTAAAATGACTGTCATCAAAGTGGATGAAGAGGAAGCCACTGAATTTAGAAGAAGCATCATGAATGCTATGGAGGGTGAATCGGAGAAGCCTGACATTCGAAGTATCCGGACAGTGAATGAATATCCAGATGTATTTCCTGAGGAACTACCGGGTTTACCCCCATCAAGAGAAGTAGAATTTTCGATTGATTTGCTACCAGAAACAGAACCAGTATCAAAACCCCCTTACCGAATGGCACCCGTGGAATTGAAGGAATTAAAAGTGCAATTACAAGAATTGATGGATAAAGGATTTATTCGTCCTAGTGTATCGCCATGGGGAGCACCGGTTTTATTTGTTAAAAAGAAAGATGGTTCTATGAGATTATGCATAGATTATCGGGAATTAAACCGAGTTACCATAAAGAATAAGTACCCATTACCAAGAATCGATGATCTATTTGACCAGTTAAGAGGAGCAAAGGTATTTTCTCGAATTGATCTAAAGTCAGGATATCATCAAATTCGAGTTAAAACCGAGGATGTACCTAAGACTGCATTTCGGACTCGATATGGTCACTATGAATTCTTGGTTATGCCATTTGGATTGACAAATGCACCGCGGTCTTTATGGACTTAATGAATCGGATATTCCGACCTCTACTAGATGTTTGTGTTATCATATTCATTGATATATTGGTATACTCGTCTTCTGAAGAGCAACATGAAGAACATTTAAGAATGGTGTTGCGAACATTAAGGGAAAATAAGTTGTATGCCAAATTGTCTAAATGTGACTTTTGGCTTAAGAGTATATCATTTCTTGGACATATCATATCTCCGAAGGAATATCTGTGGATCCTACCAAGATTAAAGCTATTGTGGATTGGAAAAGGCCAGAAAATATCACTGAAGTGAGGAGCTTCTTAGGACTAGCTGGATATTACAGAAAATTCGTGAAGGATTCTCAAATGAACAATAGACTATGTGTGCCTAATGACTCGGACCTAAAAAAAGATTTGATGCATGAAGCTCATTATTCTGGGTATGCACTCATCCGGGAGAAACAAAGACATATCAAGAGCTAAAAAGTGCATATTGGTGGAATGGGATGACAAGAGATGTTGCTGAATATGTTGCAAAGTGCGAGACTTGTCAAAGGTAAAGCTGAACATCAAAAACCAGGTGGTTACTACAACCTTTACCTATCCCAGAATGGAAATGAGATCAAGTATCCATGGATTTTGTATGTTCTTTACCTAAGACAAGAGCAGGACATGATGCCGTATGGGTAATTGTGGATAGACTCACTAAATCGGCTCATTTCTTACCCATAAATATGACTTACTCATTGGAAAGGTTAGCACAGATATATTTAAAGGAAATTGTTAGACTACATGGAGTACCTGCAGGAATTGTATCAGATAGAGATCCAAGGTTTGTTTCTAAGTTCTGGATTGGATTACAGAAAGCTTTGGGACACGATTACAGTTCAGCACTGCCTATCACCCCCAAACCGATGGACAAACAGAAAGAACTATACAAACCCTAGAAGACGTGTTGAGATCCTGTATTTTAGAATTTAAAGGAAATTGGATCAACACTTACCTTTGGTTGAATTTGCATATAATAACAGCTACCACTCCAGTATTGGAATGCCACCATATGAAGCATTGTACGGGAGAAAGTGTAGATCGCCATTATTTTGGGACAATTTAGAAAGATAACAGTAGGTCCGAGCTTGTGCAAGAAACAATTAATAAAGTATCTCTCATCAAACAAAAGATGAAAGAAGCACAAGATAGACAAAAGAGTTGGGCAGATATGAAAAGACGAGAACTTGAATTTAAGGAAGGAGATCATGTTTACCTTAAAGTCAGCCCTATCAAAAGTCTTCATCATCGACAAACCCAAGGAAAATTAAGTCCTCGATACATCGGACCTTTTGAAATCTTGGACAGAGTAGAACTTCGGCATACCGATTGGCGTTACCACCAAACCTTTCGGGCATACATAATTATTTCACGTATCAGTTCTACGGAAATACATACCCGATCCAGATAAAGTGGTTGAATTGGAACCAATCACCCTGAAGGAGAATTTGACGTATGAGAAGTCTCCTATTCAGATCTTGGACAACAAAGTGCAGACTCTCAGGAATAAGGAAATTCGATATGTCAAGGTTTTATGGATCTACAAACTGAGGAGATAACTTGGGAACTAGAAGATGAAGTTCGAAAGAGTCATCCTCACCTCTTTGAGAAACCAGGTACGTATCCAGCTTTGAGGACAAAGCTTATTTTATGGGGGGAGGATGTAAACCCGAGAATTCTAAGGAAATAGGATAGTAATAATGAAGATAGATATTGGAGTTCGTTTACTCGTTAGGCCTTATTAGAAATTTGAGAGTATTATAAACCTATTTATGATCTAAAAACCTAGATCGGAAATTTTTAGATAGTAAAAAAATATAGCTAAATTTTATCATCCGAGTTTAGAATATAGAATAAGTATTAAATAATTTTATTTCAAGAACATTAAAAAGCCAATGACTTGATGTATATATAGAAGTAAAATGATCCATTAAGATAAACCGTTAGGATATTAATATACTAAAAGCTATAAACTGCCTATAATTATAATCTAGACTTCAATAAAATTTTTTTGATCACACCATAATATTAGTTAAAATTTGGTCATAGATCCAATTTATTGTGACCTTTTAGGCCCCGAAACCCTAATCGCGTAAGACAAACTTTAAAATACTATAATCCTAAATTTTAAACTTAAAAATTTGAAGTCCACCATATTGTAGAAATATTTTGAGACCTAATTAAACTTTTAAAAATAAAAATTTTACGAAACTAATATTAATATACGCGTAGGGATAGTTTTTGACGTAATTAGTTTTGATATTTTAATTTTTTAATTTTTACTCAATTAACTGATTTCGGTGGATAGATGTTACAAATTCTGCCCAAAAATTTCACCACATCCCACCTGCACAAGTCAAGGTTAGTTAGAATGAAAGGTTAAAAATTGAACAAATGAACCAATTAAAAAGCTCCACCAATGCTCTAATCATACACTTAATAAGACCCTTACAAATCAGCAAAAGAACTTGGAATAGCACCCCCCACACCAAATCACGTGGCAGCCCTTCTACAAGCCATATTAGACAAAAAATTTAATTAATTAATTAAACACTTACTCTACAAGTTACATATACCTATAAATATAAGATTAAGACAAGTTGGGAAGTCAAAACTCCAACTACCAGCTACTTCCCCTCCCTTTCTCCACGTGAATAGCTGCAGCACACAACACACACTCTCACTTACAAATTCAAATTTCCCTCTTTGCAACCTCTAGCTTCACTTAACCTTCCAACAAAATAAATAACACATAACCTAAGCTTCAACTATTATTATAGGAAACCATTGACCATCCTACATTTAGAAAACAAGGGTAAAAGTTATAAGTTAGTTATTTATTTCATGAATATAGTAGACTTACTAATTTGCTAAATATGTAGGTCTTAATCAAAAAAAGGAGAAATTGCCATCTACACTTCTAAGCTTTCAAGGTAAGGTCTACACCTTTGACTTATTTCCTCATTCTAAATTAAGAAAATGAATGTCATACATAGCCATAGATACATTTTTAGAAGTCTCCATAGAGTATGTTGATGGTAGAATAAATAGAAATGATGTAGGATAAATATTTTGAATGACTTAGAATAAGGAGAAGTCTTGAAGAAAATTGTCTAAACATTAGAAAACAATAGAATTTCACATGAAGTTATTACAAGACTATTGTCTTGAAAACCCTAGCTCATAACCTTGTAAATTAGAAGACACATTATAATTGTCATCAAACAATTAGAACTAGCCAATACACTACCTATGAGAATCTTGAACTTAAGACTCATAATAGAAATTTATTAAAATGTAGACAAGGAATTTAAATGGATTAGAAACAACCTTAAGAAATATACTAAACCCGAATACATAGACAATTAATTTGATGAACTTAAAATAATGTAGAATGGTCATTAGTAATATAGATAGAAACCCTTAATTCTAATGAGAACCACTTTACATAAGGTTGAAAAAAAAAAAAAATATAATAGAAGAAAATATTGATATCACTAAGCACATTGATAGGTAAATAAAATTAGAGTTCAAATAAGATCTTTGCCATTAGTGGAAGTCTAAGAAGACTAAGAAATAAAAATGATCTTGAGAAAGTCTTACACTAATCATAAAAAAATTATTTGCAACTAGCATACTATAGGTAAAATAAGCTTTTTAACACTTAATATACATAAAATATAGGCTAACATAAGTAATATAAGTATACTTAAAGATTTGTACTAAAAAAAATTTAGAATTAATTCGATCACTTTAGTAGCAAAAGTAATTCATACGAATTTTGTAAAATAGAACATTCCACAAACTTAAATATAGACTATCTTTAGAATTGATGGAAATGACCTTACTAAGAGTTAAATTTACATAGGACACTTAGACACTCATTAAGGAATACTTATAAAGTCAATTATCTAATTTATGGAACTTCATTCATCTAATAGGTGAATCTGAATCAAATTTAGATTTCCGGAAGATTATTACGATTGAAGGCATCATGAGCAGGTGAGTAACTCTGATCTATTCATTGTTTGTGTTTGTAACAGTAGTAGCACCTAAAGTTATATATGAAAATGATTGTATGAAGCATGTGGGGTTGGGAATTGTTCTTTTTAAGTGATGAAGAATTAGTGCTAAATTGTAATTATTAAAGTGATAACAAGAATTGTGTGAAAAATTGTTGAAGCATGTTGAGAATTGTCTGTAAACTGTTTGGTCATTTGATAATCAATTTATAACTGAAGGCTTATAACTTAAAGGATCATACATTGCATAACTTGCACAATATTGCATAAAGGTGACAACTTGCTACGTATTAGTATTTCGGATCTCGGTTAATGTTTGGTTTTTCTAGATGTAATTTCCTAGTTCTTCCAAAATTATCCCTGTTCTGTTCGGTTCCACGGGAACTACTCGGCAAAAGAAGGAACGCCGCCCGTGGTATCGGCTTGAAATAACTAATCTTAATGGAGCTCTTTGTTCCTAAAGGAAATTGAGTGAAGATACTATAATCATAAAGAAAAGAATAAAGTGAGTTTTTATTCCTATGGTTCTCTGTTTCTCCTGAGCAGTGGGTCATAAGGATATGATCCTTGACTAGGTTCCTTCAACCCCGATGAGAGGGCGCAAATCTACATCCTGTTTGGATTCCGGTTGTCCAAGCTTGTAATTGTACATATGATTGAATGTTGCATTACACTTGTTTGATAAATCACTTGTTTGCTTTGTTGATGTGTAATATGTGATGGTTATTCACTGAGCCGTGGAAATGCTCACACTCCAACAGATTTTTCAGGATTATCCTCAAACCGTGGCTAGTACCATCTCGGGGATTAGAACGGGTAAGGAAATCAAGCTAGCAAGATTGGGAGTAGTTAAGGAAGATTTAGAAATGCTGTACTAGTAAATTTTACTTCTATTTTATATTTCTAGTTGTAAGATAATAAACCAGTTTGTAATAGTTTATACAAACTTTATATGAAGTTTAGTTTATCTGTTTTTGTATATTTTGTGTATGTACATTATTTCTTATCAAGCAACTGAAAAGATCCTGTTTTTATGTCACATCTCTTAGAGTAACTAGTTGTATTGTATCAAAATCAATATTATATACCATACAGTACAACTAGGGTACCTCTGGGGCGTGACAGTTTTAAGTTGGTATCAGAGCACGGTTGCAATGATAAGAAAGATGACTATACATAAGAAATACAAGAACAGAAATAATATAGTCATGGGTAGCATAGAATAAATAATTTAAGAATAGGAACAACTAAACAAATAAAAATAAATTTGTGTGATTTTGATTAATCATGCACTTTTATTTTGTTTTGTTTTGTTTAGGAGGACCATACATGCCTGAGGAGATGGGAATCCTTTGCCATGTTAGATCTGGAGAATCTGACAGAGTATAGAAGGAGGCTTAGAGTATTGCTGGAAGATCTGGCACTTAATGGCATAGTTATAAAGCTAGAAGAAGTTTATGGCACTTGGAAAAGGGGACTACTACCTTTGTTTAAGGAATGGTTGATGCTCATAGAGAGGGCTTTTCCTAATCCCGGCACTCCAGTGGAGGTGATATATAGATTGGAGAGGATAGCAAAAGAAAAAGGTGGAGCCCTAGAGATAGATGATGTGGTATTCATTATTTCTGCAAAATCTATTAGGCCACTCCCTCCAGATTTTCGCTTCTGGGAAACCATTAGTAGAGGAAAGGTGTATGCTCATGACATAAGGAATGATCACGTGGGAGTTAGAGACACCGATCCATTCATTGATGGCCAGATGCTAGATCGGGCTCTTAGTGCACAATACTCTTATGTTGATTTGATGGCTAGACCTCCAGTAATACCGGAAGGAAATCCAACAAGTATGCCTAGAGTACCCCCACCTACTAGGCGAGCTGCAGGAGTATCACATCCTACAGGGGTTAGATCACAGGTACTGGGAGATGGTACAGTTGGGACACCTACAAGAGGAGTTGGTATGACTGAGAGAGGAAATAGGGATAGGAGAGAATTTGGAGATCAATGCATGAGGGAAGCCTTGGCTATGGCTAATGAGACGTATAGGCAAGTGTATGATGCATACATGCATGCATTCCAGCCTGAGCCATTGCATCCAGACCTTGGACCACCTTTTGGAGGGTGGATTCCTTGGGAAGTGGAGCACCCTGAGTTCTTGGAGGCAAATAATACAGATCAAGTGGTTCCAGCCCCGGTGATACCTGAGGTGCCTAGGACAGCTGGGATAAGAATTAGAGAACCTGACCCAGTACAGGTACCACAGCAGGACAAACAGATGGACTCAGAGGAGGAATCAGATGGGAGTCAGAGTGACTCAAATAGTGTGGAAGTCTATCCTGACTTGGATCCTAGGGATAGGGGTAAGAGGCCCCTGTATCGTGACCCTAGGAGAGATGAGTGAGGAGTGAATGAGTAAAGTATGAGTAGTAGTATGTAATTAGAAGACTATGAGCTACTAAGATGTAAATGCCACTTTTGACATGTATATAGTAGTATTAGGCATAGTAGTTATGATGGTAGTTCTTTTGTTAACTGTATGCACTATGTGCTTTTGACAATATAATGTAAATTATGTTTGATAGTAATGAAAGTTCTATTTGTGTATGATGATGTGAATTTCTAAATAGCTTAAGGATAGCATGAAGATTAAATATCCAAATTAGTAAACTTGTTTAAATTATATACTAGTACTAAAAAGTGTTTCTAATGTTAATAGAGTACCAAGGACAAGAACCGGGAATAGTAGAGGAAGAGGCGAGTCCTCACCAACCAATCAACCTAGTAATACCTCTGAGCCACCTCAAGATCGCTTAGAGGCTATACTTATGGCAATTCAACAACAAAATGTCCTGATACTGCAAGCTTTAAGGTCGGGACAAACATACCAAACAATGCCCCCATCAAATGAGACACCCAATGTATCTCAAGAGACCAATGGAAGACCAGGAACTTCCAATACGTCAACTCAACCATCCAATGTTGAACCTGGGAACTCGGGACAAACCCCTGAACTGGCCCCGAGAATGCAAACATCTGGACAAGAATTGCAACCACTACACCGAGCCCAGAGGAATTTACTACCTGAATTCATCAAATGCAATAGATATTTTGAAGGGCATCCCGGCAGGCCTGAAGAAGCCGAGGATTGGATAGCTCAGATCGAAAGATCATTTGATGCTTTCCAAATACCTGAAGCCCTAAAGACATCTTATGGATCATATCTATTGAGGTTAAGGGCAAGAATTTGGTGGGACTCTAAATTAAGAACCTTACCACAGCCGGTAATATGGGAAACATTCAGACGGGAGTTTTTAAAAGAATATTTCCCCGGAAGCTTAAAGGCAAAATACAGTACCGAGCTGATGAACCTGAGTCAGGGAAACAAGTCTATCGATGAATTCGAACATGAATTTAATAGACTTCTACAATTTGCCCCTGATGCATATAAAGATAGTGATGAGTTGAAGAAACAAACTTTCATGGCCGGATTAGAGCCACATTTCCAGAGAAGGCTGGCCGAGTTTGAGATATCAGATTTTGCTGCTTTAGTGGAAAAAGCACGAGTTATCGAACGTGCTAAGGTTTACGAAGTAGAAAGATATAGAAAGAGAGGACAGACATATGGGAAAAGAACCTTCGATAGTTCGAGAACTGATTTTATCCCTAAAAAGACCAAATTCATAAAGAAAGGTGGAATCAAGAGTGGAATGACCGGGAAAAGTAACGTTACTTGCTGGAAATGCAAGAAATCCCACTACCCGAGAGATTGTCCTCAATTGCAACACAAGTGTTATTATTGTGGAGAAAGTGGACATATGGCCAATTCATGCCCAAAGAGAAGTGGAGCCACTTGCTTCATATGTGGAAAGGTCGGGCATATATCTACCAACTGCCCACAACGATCTGGATCTTCACAACAGAAAGGAACAACGGGAACAGTAGCAAACCGAAGGGATAACAATGCAAATAAAGCTACCGGAACCGCTAGAGTCTATGTCATGCAAGGAATCCCAATGGAAGAAGAAGTAGAAGAAGTTGAGGAAGGAAATATTTGGGATAATGCTGATATAGAAGACACCGAGCTAATTGCAGGTATGTACCTATGACCTTGTTATGATATAATGCACGATTGCACTTAGACTCATAAGTTAGAAATTTTATTTCAACTAATAACATAGAATTATTACCTGATAAATAGGAATCATACAAATAAAGGATCACCCTGTGTATGCGTTGTTTGACACTGGCGCTACACATTCTTTCATTAAAGATGATTTGGCAAGACAATTAGGACTGACCAGGGAGATTATGGATAAAGGGTTAGGAATTTCTACTCCTACCGGAGGTTTGGTTATAACCCGTGAAATTGCAAAAAGATGTCCATTAAGGTTAGGTGAACAAGAGACGGTCGCTGATCTTATTTTGGTAGATATACACAAGTATGAAGTGATCCTAGGAATGACTTGGTTGACCATGGTAGGAGCAAAGATTGATTGTCAACTTAAGGCAATATCATTTATGAATTGCCAAGGAAGGAGAGGATGTTACACAGGGGAAATAATTGAGAACCATGAAACTAAAATGACTGTCATCAAAGTGGATGAAGAGGAAGCCACTGAATTTAGAAGAAGCATCATGAATGCTATGGAGGGTGAATCGGAGAAGCCTGACATTCGAAGTATCCGGACAGTGAATGAATATCCAGATGTATTTCCTGAGGAACTACCGGGTTTACCCCCATCAAGAGAAGTAGAATTTTCGATTGATTTGCTACCAGAAACAGAACCAGTATCAAAACCCCCTTACCGAATGGCACCCGTGGAATTGAAGGAATTAAAGTGCAATTACAAGAATTGATGGATAAAGGATTTATTCGTCCTAGTGTATCGCCATGGGGAGCACCGGTTTTATTTGTTAAAAAGAAAGATGGTTCTATGAGATTATGCATAGATTATCGGGAATTAAACCGAGTTACCATAAAGAATAAGTACCCATTACCAAGAATCGATGATCTATTTGACCAGTTAAGAGGAGCAAAGGTATTTTCTCGAATTGATCTAAAGTCAGGATATCATCAAATTCGAGTTAAAACCGAGGATGTACCTAAGACTGCATTTCGGACTCGATATGGTCACTATGAATTCTTGGTTATGCCATTTGGATTGACAAATGCACCCGCGGTCTTTATGGACTTAATGAATCGGATATTCCGACCTCTACTAGATGTTTGTGTTATCATATTCATTGATGATATATTGGTATACTCGTCTTCTGAAGAGCAACATGAAGAACATTTAAGAATGGTGTTGCGAACATTAAGGGAAAATAAGTTGTATGCCAAATTGTCTAAATGTGACTTTTGGCTTAAGAGTATATCATTTCTTGGACATATCATATCTGCCGAAGGAATATCTGTGGATCCTACCAAGATTAAAGCTATTGTGGATTGGAAAAGGCCAGAAAATATCACTGAAGTGAGGAGCTTCTTAGGACTAGCTGGATATTACAGAAAATTCGTGAAGGAGTTCTCAAAATGAACAATAGACTATGTGTGCCTAATGACTCGGACCTAAAAAAAGATTTGATGCATGAAGCTCATTATTCTGGGTATGCACTTCATCCGGGAGAAACAAAGACATATCAAGAGCTAAAAAGTGCATATTGGTGGAATGGGATGACAAGAGATGTTGCTGAATATGTTGCAAAGTGCGAGACTTGTCAAAGGGTAAAAGCTGAACATCAAAAACCAGGTGGGTTACTACAACCTTTACCTATCCCAGAATGGAAATGAGATCAAGTATCCATGGATTTTGTATGTTCTTTACCTAAGACAAGAGCAGGACATGATGCCGTATGGGTAATTGTGGATAGACTCACTAAATCGGCTCATTTCTTACCCATAAATATGACTTACTCATTGGAAAGGTTAGCACAGATATATTTAAAGGAAATTGTTAGACTACATGGAGTACCTGCAGGAATTGTATCAGATAGAGATCCAAGGTTTGTTTCTAAGTTCTGGATTGGATTACAGAAAGCTTTGGGGACACGATTACAGTTCAGCACTGCCTATCACCCCAAACCGATGGACAAACAGAAAGAACTATACAAACCCTAGAAGACGTGTTGAGATCCTGTATTTTAGAATTTAAAGGAAATTGGGATCAACACTTACCTTTGGTTGAATTTGCATATAATAACAGCTACCACTCCAGTATTGGAATGCCACCATATGAAGCATTGTACGGGAAAGTGTAGATCGCCATTATTTTGGGACAATTTAGAAAAGATAACAGTAGGTCCCGAGCTTGTGCAAGAAACAATTAATAAAGTATCTCTCATCAAACAAAAGATGAAAGAAGCACAAGATAGACAAAAGAGTTGGGCAGATATGAAAAACGAGAACTTGAATTTAAGGAAGGAGATCATGTTTACCTTAAAGTCAGCCCTATCAAAAGTCTTCATCATCGACAAACCCAAGGAAAATTAAGTCCTCGATACATCGGACCTTTTGAAATCTTGGACAGAGTAGGAACTTCGGCATACCGATTGGCGTTACCACCAAACCTTTCGGGCATACATAATGTATTTCACGTATCAGTTCTACGGAAATACATACCCGATCCAGATAAAGTGGTTGAATTGGAACCAATCACCCTGAAGGAGAATTTGACGTATGAGAAGTCTCCTATTCAGATCTTGGACAACAAAGTGCAGACTCTCAGGAATAAGGAAATTCGATATGTCAAGGTTTTATGGGATCTACAAACTGAGGAGATAACTTGGGAACTAGAAGATGAAGTTCGAAAGAGTCATCCTCACCTCTTTGAGAAACCAGGTACGTATCCAGCTTTGAGGACAAAGCTTATTTTATGGGGGGGAGGATGTAAACCCCGAGAATTCTAAGGAAATAGGATAGTAATAATGAAGATAGATATTGGAGTTCGTTTACTCGGTTAGGCCTTATTTAGAAATTTGAGAGTATTATAAACCTATTTATGATCTAAAAACCCTAGATCGGAAATTTTTAGATAGTAAAAGAACTATAGCTAAATTTTATCATCCGAGTTTAGAATCTAGAATATAAGTATAAATAAAATTTTATTTCAAGAACATTAAAAAGCCAATGACTTGTAGTATATATAGAATGAAAAATGATCCATTAAAGATAAACCGTTAGGGATATAAATATGTACTAAAAAGCTATAAACGTGCCTATAATTAATAATCTAGACTTCAAATAAAATTTTTTTGATCACACCATAATATTAGTTAGAAAATTTGGAGTCCATAGATACCAATTTTGTATTGTGACCTTTTAGGCCCCGAAACCCTAATCGCGTAAGACCAAACTTTAAAAATACTAAATCGCGTAAATTTTAAACTTAAAATTTGAAGTCCACCATATTGTAGAAATATTTTGAGACCTAAATTAAACTTTTAAAAAATAAAAATTTTACGAAACTAATATTAATATACGCGTAGGGGATAGTTTTTGACGTAATTAGTTAGATATTTTAATTTTTACTATTTTTACTCAATTGTAGACATGATTTACGGTGGATAGATGTTACAAATTGCTGCCCAAAAATTTCACCACATCCCACCTGCACAAGTCAAGGTTAGTTAGAATGAAAGGTTAAAAATTGAACAAATGAACCAATTAAAAAGCTCCACCAATGCTCTAATCATTACACTTAATAAGACCCTTACAAATCAGCAAAAGAAGCTTGGAAATAGCACCCCCCACACCAGAAATCACGTGGCAGCCCTTCTACAAGCCATAATTAGACAAAAAATTTAATTAATTAATTAAACACTTACTCTACAAGTTACATATACCTATAAATATAAGATTAAGACAAGTTGGGAAGTCAAAACTCCAACTACCAGCTACTTCCCCTCCCTTTCTCCACGTGAATAGCTGCAGCACACACACACACCACACTCTCACTTACAAATTCAAATTTCCCTCTTTGCAACCTCTAGCCTTCACTTAACCTTCCAACAAAATAAATAACACATAACCTAAGCTTCAACTATTATTATAGGAAACCATTGACCATCCTACCATTTAGAAAACAAGGGTAAGAAGTTATAAAGTTAGTTATTTATTTCATGGAATATAGTAGACTTACTAATTTGCTAAAATATGTAGGTCTTAATCAAAATGGAAAGGAGAAATTGCCATCTACACTTCTAAGCTTTCAAGGTAAGGTCTACACCTTTGACTTATTTCCTCATTCTAAATTAAGAAAATGAATGTCATACATAGCCATAGATACATTTTTAGAAGTCTCCATAGAGTTATGTTGATGGTAGAATAAATAGAAATGATGTAGGATAAATATTTTGAATGACTTAGAATAAGGAGAAGTCTTGAAGAAAATTGTCTAAACATTAGAAAACAATAGAATTTCACATTGAAGTTATTACAAGACTATTGTCTTGAAAACCCTAGCTCATAACCTTGTAAATTAGAAGACACATTATAATTGTCATCTAAACAATTAGAACTAGCCAATACACTACCTATGAGAAGTCTTGAACTTAAGACTCATAATAGAAATTTATTAAAATGTAGACAAGGAATTTAAATGGATTAGAAACAACCTTAAGAAATATACTAAACACCGAATACATAGACAATTAATTTGATGAACTTAAAAATAATGTAGAATGGTCATTAGTAATATAGATAGAAACCCCTTAATTCTAATTGAGAACTCACTTTACATAAGGTTGAAAGAAAAAAAAATATAATAGAAGAAAATATTGATATCACTAAGCACATTGATAGGTAAGATAAATTAGAGTTCAAATAAGATCCTTTGCCATTAGTGGAAGTCTAAGAAGACTAAGAAATAAAAATGATCTTGAGAAAGTCTTACACTAATCATAAAAAAATTATTTGCAACTAGCATACTATAGGTAAAATAAGCTTTTTAACACTTAATTATACATAAAAATATAGGCTAACATAAGTAATATAAGTATACTTAAAGATTTTGTACTAAAAACATGAATTTAGAATTAATTCGATCACTTTTAGTAGCAAAAGTATATTCATACGAATTTTGTAAAATATAGAACATTCCACAAATCTTTAAATATAGACTATCTTTAGAATTGATGGAAATGACCTTACTAAGAGTTAAATTTACATAGGACACTTAGACACTCATTAAGGAATACTTATAAAATCAATTATCTAATTTATGGAACTTCATTCATCTAATAGGTGAATCTGAATCAAATTTAGATTTCCCGGAAGATTATTACGATTGAAGGCATCATGAGCAGGTGAGTAACTCTGATCTATTACATTGTTTGTGTTTGTAACAGTAGTAGCACCTAAAGTTATATATGAAAATGATTGTATGAAGCATGTGGGGTTGGGAATTGTTCTTTCTTAAGTGATGGATGAATTAAGTGCTAAATTGTAATTATTAAAAGTGATAACAAGAATTGTGTGAAAAATTGTTGAAGCATGTTGAGAATTGTCTGTAAACTGTTTGGTCATTTTATAATCAATTTATAACTAACAGGCTTATAACTTAAAGGATCATACATTGCATAACTTGCACAATATTGCATAAAGGTGTGACAACTTGCTACGTGTTAGTATTTCGGATCTCGGTTAATGTTTGGTTTTTCTAGATGTAAATTTCCTAGTTCTTCCAAAATTATCCCTGTTCTGTTCGGTTCCACGGGAACTACTCGGCAAAAGAAGGAACGCCGCCCGTGGTATCGGCTTGAAATAACTAATACTTAATGGAGCCTCTTTGTTCCTAAAGGAAATTGAGTGAAGAAACTATAATCATAAAGAAAAGAATAAAGTGAGAATTATTATTCCTATGGTTCTCTGTTTCTCCTGAGCAAGTGGGTCATAAGGATATGATCCTTGACTAGGTTCCTTCAACCCCGATGTGAGGGCGCAAATCTACATCCTGTTTGGATTCCGGTTGTCCAAACTTGTAATTGTGCATATGCCTGAATGTTGCATTACACTTGTTTGATAAATTACTTGTTTGTTGTGCTTGATGTGTAATATGTGATGGTTATTCACTGAGCCGTGGAAATGCTCACACTCCAACAGATTTTTCAGGATTATCCTCAAACCGTGGCTAGTACCATCTCGGGGATTAGAACGGGTAAGGAAATCAAGCTAGCAAGATTGGAGTAGTTAAGGAAGATTTAGAAATGCTGTACTAGTAAATTTTACTTCTATTTTATATTTCTAGTTGTAAGATAATAAACCAGTTTGTAATAGTTTATACAAACTTTATATGAAGTTTAGTTTATCTGTTTTTGTATATTTTGTGTATGTACATTATTTCTTATCAAGCAACTGAAAAGATCCTGTTTTTATGTCACATCTCTTAGAGTAACTAGTTGTATTGTATCAAAATCAATTTATATACCATACAGTACAACTAGGGTACCCTCTGGGGCGTGACAATTAGCCTAAAAACTAAGCTACAATAAATAAGGAAAAATAACCTATTAATGACTCATTGGAATATGTAAAGACAAACTTGACAATAAACAACCTATTAATGACTCCTAGAAATATGTAAAGATAAACTTGACAATTAAACAAGAAAATATGAAAAGACATCGAAAAGACATAGATATTTAAATATCCCTAAGAAAATAATAAATATCCTAAAAAGACATAAACTTAAATATGATATGATGCCATCTGATTCTCATCACTGTGCTGGGGGTTTATAATACTCCAAAGGATTCTCAGGCGTGATTGCAAAGGTTCTCGTATCACTATATAAACACATTGCTAGTAACAGGACATGATATAATTTTTTAATGAATGAAATTTGAGATTATTTCTCTTTGAGCTTTGGAAAGAAATTGTTCTTGAAATTATTGAGATTTCCTATGGCATGCAATCTGACTTATCAATCAGTTTACCATTACAGATTATAGCATCTTCACTATATACTAAGGTTTTCGCTTAATTAAAAGCAATGGGTCGTGGTTTCCATCGGTTCTTAGACACTCCAGGGATTTAATTTAACTCTAAATTTGGATATCGGCCTTGTCATAGGTTGGTATGGTTTGTATCGTATCATCTTGTCATTGGACCTCCAATGCCTTATAATGGATCTTTGGACTTAGTTGGTTCTTTAAGAGTTGTTACCACTTGATCATCACCAAGAGACTCTCCATCATCAGCATCATCATCAATTCTTCTTTGCACATGCCTTCGTTGTCTTTGAGCGTTTTGATTTTGATCTCTTGAAGGTTCAAACACTCCAATTGATCAATAACATACCTTCTGTTCTGTTAATGGCTTGGAAATACCTTGCATGGCACAAATCATTCTATTCAAGTCAACCATAGTTTCGCAGATCTTGTTATCCCTCCATTTATTTTGTGCAACAAAACAAATTAGCAGAGAGAGAGTGTGTGTGTAAGCCCTAGATTTTTACTATGGTTTATGCTAAAACCCTAAACCGGAAACCCTAAAGTCAACAAATCTATATCAAACCTAGTAGATTTAGATTTGGCGATCCCGCGCTCTTAATCCCTAAACAATGGAATTGAGATAATTATGAATAATAGTTCATAATTATATAAGGAAGCTTAAAAATATCAAATTCGTTAATTTTTAGTATGTTTCAGATCCGAATGGATCAGTTTTCGAAAACCTTGCTTTGATATATCGGACGGTAAAAATATTCTGATAATACTGTTAGATTCGTAAATTATAAGGATTTCAAAAATATCAGTTTTTAATTTTTCGGTATTTGAAAATATCATCTATAACTTAGTTACTCATATTTTCTTTACTATCGGTATTAATTTGTCTTATCTACTATTCATATCACTATTCATTACTATTCACTTATTTCTACTTTTCTACACCTATTCTTATACTCTACCATACCTATTCCTTACTTTTTATTTTTCCCATACATCTTCATTCACATTATACCTTACAAATTATTATTTTTCATTAACAAAATTACAAAACAAATCAAATTTCACCCTCTCTCCTCTCTCTCTCTCTCTCCATCACACCGGCTACCACACACACAATTATTTTTTTCTTTTTCAATTTATTTAATTCATACAATTCACCCTCCACAAAACTCTATACCATAACTTTCTCAAAATTTCCTCTCAACTTTTCTCTCTATAATCTCTTGTCATCTTTCCACATCTCTACCATTTCCATACCAAAACAACATCTCTTTTTCTACCTTCCATACCTCTAATTTAGGTAAAACTCTTACCTATCTTTTCTTACCATGTCATGTAACTAACATGACCATGGTGTATGTTTCTTAAACATTTAAATGTTATGGAAGCAACGCTATGTTTATATTTTGTTCTTATTCATGAAAAAATCTCATTTTATTATCATGTTTTTTATTATTGTTATTATGTCACATGCTATTATTTATTGTTCTAATCTACTCATAATTATATTATCTATATTTATGTATCTATATATATTTCTTAGAGCATATAAGCTCACTAACATAACCGTTATTTATTTATTATGCTTTGCATTTATTTATTTATTTATTCCATGCTTTAATATTAAGACTAGTTTTTCTAGTCTTAGACTGTCACGCCCTAAAGGTACCTAAACGTGATAGTCTGTCACACTCAATATTAAAATTTAAGTATGACAACCTTAATCATTACAAAAGCTTCGAGACCAGATGTAAGGCATACCATCACAATCATGGAGGAACAACTTTGAAACAGGTAACTTAAGAAGACATTCATCTAACAATTAAGAATATAAATTATAACATAAGCATCTTAAATGTGGAAATATAAAGGTCTTACAACATATGAAAGGGCATTTCCTTAGTAAAGATAAAATCTATCAAAGTCTATTCAAAATAAATACATTGGAGATTTACTTAGAAGTCTAAGTCTGTTACTAGTCTTTAACTTCATCCAAAAACTCCTTAGTCCAAAAAGTGGTACCTGAGAGAAATATCCTCGAGTCTTCGACCATAGGTAGGGATGCTGCAATAGATATCTACAAGGGGGTAAGCTTCTTGCTTAGTGAGAATTTATTCCACAAATAAATTACTAAGATAATCATTATTCAAACAAGTTATTTAGACAAACATATGAGATGCAATCAAACATGTGAGTAAACAATACATATGATTTTCTGGAAATCATATGTTGAATGGATTTATCCCTCCATTCGAGGTTAGGTTGTCTGGGCAACAAGGCCATAGCTCACAAATGAAGTTTTTGTAGTTTTTATACGAGCCACTACTAGCCGCTAAAATGTAGTTATTTCAGGTGTCCACCTACCATTTCATTATGGGCGATCAATTGCCATAGAGTAGAATTTTGGGTTCTACGACCCTCACTGCATGTCCTTGTCCCACCAAGGCTACAGTAATGAATGCAATGTGACTCACAACATGTTATCCCAGCCTTTAAAACATGATTTTTCTAACTTTGTATCAACAAAAAATCCCATAGGAATTATATATATATATATATATTTGAAAAATCCTTTTTAATACATATGCAACTCATATTATACACATAATTCTAATGATGTTGTCTTAACCAATGATTTTTCATAAAACAATTTTATCTTGGTAGTTGAAAAAGGTGAAGTTTAACAAAATTATGTTAAGCTGTTTGGAAATAAAACTAAGGAATATAAAGTTATTAAATATATGATATAATTTATTTTCCTCAATTCTTAAAAGATAATTTTTTATTAAAAAACTTTAGTCTTTCTAAGTTATTCTCAAATTTTGTTCTCTAAGTATACCTTACTTGGTGAGTTGATTTTTAAGTTATTTTAGAAAGCTTATGTTGGTCTTTGTATTTACTAAAAATGTTGGTAAGGATTTTATAATAAAGTTTTAAGCAAATTTATCATAGAAAAATATATTAACCTAAGGTCTTTAGTGGTAGTTTGAAAAGAAAATAAAGAGTTCGTTAGTTATTTTTGTAAGAGTTTTGTATATCAACAATACTAGAAGCTAAGGTGATTTTTGTCAAAATCCCTTGAAAAATATTTAGTTGAAATAAAATTCTAAATCTTAATGAAACTTTTCCTTAGTGGTAAAACTACACTTTTAAAGTAAGTTGAGCTTGTTTTTTTTTTTTTTTTTTTTTTTTTTATTTTAAGAAAGAACTGTTTATTTCAATTAAGACAACAATCATATGATCATGCATGAACAGTTGAGTATGTGGCTATTAGCACAACAAAAATAATAATAAGAAGAAGAATGGATAATATAATAATGAACAAGAAATAAATATCAAGTATTGGAATCTTAGCTTGATTGAAGGCTTCCAAACTTAGTCATGTGCAAGTCCAAAAGAGAAAACAAAAGAAACAAGAAATCATTTTGACTTGATAAGGACAAGTCAAGACTAGAAAGACTAGTCTTAATGTTAAGGCATATAAAAAAGAAATAAATTGCAAAGCATAATAAATAAATAATGGTTATGTTAGTGATCTTATATGCTCTAAGAAATATATATAGATACAAAAATATAGATAATATAATATAGGAGTTATGTTAGAACAATAATAATAGCATGTAACATAATAACAATAATAGGTATGGTAGAGTGTAAGAATAGGTGTAGAAAAAGTAGAAATACATGAATAGTGTAAAATAGTACTATGAATAGTAGATAAGACAAATTAATACCGGTAGTAAAGAAAATATTAGTACTATGAATTCTCAATGCTAGATGATCCTCATCATTCCCTCTTTCCTCGAAAAGATTCGTCCTCGAATCACCTGCATCATATAAAGAGAGATCAGAAACATTAAAAGTAGCGCTTACATTACCATAATGACTTGGTAAGTCGATCTTGTAAGCGTTGTCATTGATGCGCTCCAACACTTGAAACGGTCCATCTCCCCTTGGGTGCAACTTAGACTTCCTTTGAGCAGCAAACCTCTCTTTCCTCAAATGCACCCACACCCAGTCTCCCGGTTGGAAGACAATCTTCACACAACCCTTATTAGCCTGGCGAGCATAGTGCTCATTCATTTTCTCAATGTTAGCCCGCACCTTGGCATGTAACTCCCTGACAAACTCTGCCTTTCTCTTTCCATCAAGATCAACACATTCATGATCAGGCAAAGATAAAATATCTAATGAGTCAATGGGTTAAAATCATACACAATCTCAAATGGAGAATAACATGTAGTGAAATGCACAGTCCTATTGTATGCAAACTCAACATGTGGTAGACATTTCTCCCATTGTTTCAAGTTCTTATGAATCACAGCACGCAACAAGGTTGAAAGAGTCCTATTGACTACTTTCGTCTGACCATTTGTTTAAAGATGTGCAACGGTGGAAAACAACAATTTAGTGCCCAACTTATTCCATAAGGTACGCTGAAATGACTCCAGAATTTCACATCCCTATCACTCACAATGGATCTAGGCAAGCCATGCAAACGTATAATCTCCTAAAAGAACAAATCAACAATATGTTGTGCATCATTAGTTTTAGAACAGGCAATGAAATGAGCCATCTTACAAGTCTATCAACAACAACAAATATGCTATCTTTACCACTTTGAGATCGTGATAACCCTAACACAAAATCCATAGAGATGTCAGTCCAGGGTTCATTAGGCACAGGTAATGGGGTATACTCTCCATGAGGCATTACTTTAGATTTAGCCTGTCTACATGCAATGCACTTGTCACAAACAACTTGGACATCATGTTTCATTTTAGGCCAATAGAAATGCTCATGCAATACATCTAAATTCTTTTTAACACCAAAGTGTCCCATTAGGCCACCCCCATGCGTTCTCTAACAAGCAACTCATGCACAGAACTCTTAGGCACACACAATTTATCTTTCTTGAACAAATAACCATCATGCCTAAAGTAATCAGCATAACCAGATTCAGCACAAGCAGCCCAAATTTGACTAAATCAATATCAATCTCATGCAATCCTTTAATGAGTTCAAACCTAAGCAACTTAGTATATAGAGAAGTCAAGAGTGAATACCTTCGAGAAAGTGCATCAGCTACCACATTCTCCTTGCCTTGCTTGTATTTAATCACATAAGGGAATGTTTCAATAAACTCCAGCCACTTTGCATGTCTCTTGTTTAACTTACCTTGAGTTTTCAAAAACTTCAAGCTCTCATGATCTGAATGAATGATGAACTCCTTGGGCCATAGGTAATTTTGCCAAGTCTGCAAGGTCCTCACTAAAGCATACAGCTCCTTGTCATAGATCAGGTAGTTTAATGCACCACCACTGAGTTTTTCGCTAAAGTAAGCGATTGGTTTGGAATCCTGCGTCAAAACACCACCAATACCTTTCTCAGAAGCATCGCATTCAATCTCAAAACTTTCTCAAAATTAGATAGAATAAGTAATGGTGCATTAGTCAACTTACATTTCAAAGCTTTAAAATCATTCTCGTGCACTTCAGTCCATCTAAACTCAGCATTCTTCTTAACAAGATCATTTAGAGGAGCAGCTATAGAACTAAAGTCCCTAACAAATCTCCTACAAAAACTTGCTAATCCATGAAAACTTCTGACCTCACTTGCATTCCTTGGTGTTGGCCACTCCTTGATCGCCTTCACCTTCTCTTCATCAACAGCAATCCCATTTGCACCTACAACAAACCCAAGAAAAACCACAGTTTCCATACAAAAGGTGCACTTCTTCAAGTTGGCATACAACTTATTCTCTCTCAACATAGCGAAAACAAGTTGTAAATACTGAACATGTTCATCTAAAGTTTTGCTGTAAACTAAGATGTTATCAAAGTATACAACAACAAATTTTCCAATAAAAGCGCGAAGAACATGATTCATTAACCTCATAAACGTGCTAGGCGCATTTGTTAATCCACTCATATAAACCATGCTTAGTTTTAAAATCTGTTTTCCACTCATCTTCCTCTTTCATGCGAATTTGGTAATAGCCATTCTTTAAATCAATTTTGGAAAACAAACAAGCACCATGTAACTCATCAAGCATATCATCAAGTCTAGGAATGGGATGTCTATACTTAACTGTGATCTTGTTGATTACTCGACAGTCGACATACACACGCCATGTTCCATCTTTCTTTGGAACCAGGATGACAGGAACTGAACATGGACCGAGGCTTTCTGTCACAAACCCTTTCTCTATCAGATCATCAACTTGCCTCTGGATCTCTTTTGTTTCCTCCGGGTTGGCTCGATAAGCTGGCCGATTAGGAATTGAAGCACCTGGGATAAAGTCAATCTGGTGCTCAATGCCTCTTAGTGGATGCAATCCCCTTGGTACTTCTTTAGGAAACAAATCCTCATACTCCTGCAAAAGAGACACAATACACTTGGCAAAGAAGAGTTAAGGTCAGTAGTAAGTAAAAAATACATCCTTGTACATGAGTACAAGTAGTTGTTCCTAGCCACTATGTGTCTTAACTTCACTTTGTTTACAACTCCACTCTCTTCTACAATTTCTTCTCACTCAGTGTTTTGGATCCTTCTCTCTCTTGGCTCACTAGTGTTTGTCTCTCACTTTTCCTTTCTTTTTCACTCTTTTCTGGTGCATCAGGTGTTTTTCTTTAAACTCTTTTGCTATCTCACCTGGTCCTCACAAGCTTCTCGCGGTTTTTGGGGAGTTAGAACCACAATCCTTTTATTTAGAATAAATGAATATTGGTTCTTGTACCTGTCATAACGTCACCCTTCTATCAAACTGCCATCGTCGACCCAGCATAGGTGACTAAACCTACATGGGAACTACATCACACATCACCTCATCATAATAACCCAATGGAAAGGAAATAAGAACCTGCTCGGTCACTTTCATCTCCCCACACTCATTCAACCACTGCAACATGTAGGGTTTTTGATGCTTCACAGTTTTCAACCTCAACTTATCAACCAGCAAAGTACTAGCAGCGTTAGTGCAGTTACCACTATCAATGATCAGGGTACATACCTTCTTCTGCACATGGCACCGAGTATGAAAGACGTGCTCATGTTGTACCTCTTCACACTTATCTTTAGGCTGAGTACTAAGGACTTGCCTAGTGACCAGCAATTCCCTACTCACGGGTCCCTCCATATCCACATCACTACAATCCTCCAATGGAGGCATGTCATCATCACTGGAACTAACACTCTCCACCTCTCCATTATCCCGCATGATCATGGCCCTTTGATTTGGACATTGAGATGCAATATGTCCAAACCCCTGACACCTGAAACACTTAATATCACGAGTTCTAGCAAATGGTTTAGTGTCAGTTTTACCTTTAGAAGAAGTAACTGGGCTCTTAGCCTTTACATCCTCTTTTAGCTTTGAGTCTGTAGTGTTCTTCTTCCAGTTTGACTTCCATGAAGAGTTAGAAGTCGTACCAGATTTAGAAGTTCCCTTAGACTTCAGCTGCTTCCCAACCTTGATCGCCTTATGCAACAACTCCTCAATATCTACATACTATATCAGAGATCTCCCTATTTAGGCCATTGATGAATCTAGCCATAGTAGCCTCGTCATCCTCCTCTACCTTAGCTCGGATCATTGCCATCTCCATTTCCTTAAAATAGTCCTCTACACTCCTGGACCCTTACCTCAATTCCTGCAGCTTCTTATGCAAATCCCTATAATAGTGACTAGGGATAAATGATGCGAGAACCTTCGCAATCACGAGTGAAAAACCCTTTTGGATATTATGAACCCCCAGCACAGTAATACGAAAACCAACGAATTCTATCGGTAATCAATCCCTAAGATGGATTAGAAATAGATTTGTCTTAGTGTTTGATCTAAATAGATAGAACAAGGTCAGCCCTATCTCCGAAACACTCCATAAAGAAGGCGATCAAAACTCCTTTGAATGTTCCTATAGCATGTATTCTAAATCAAGAACACAAAGATTTCAAGCAAAAGCTATGGTTTTTCATTCAACAATAATCTGTCCTTTACAAACAACCAAATAGGTTTATATAAGGAAAACAAAGGAAAACAAAACGTCAAAATAAGGAATTAATACGTCCTAAATGATGGCTGGCGGCCAATCAAAGATGGCAGGTGGCCATGAGCAAACTGGACAAATTTCGCAAAGTTAAAAAAACGGCCAAGGGGGTCATGGCCGACGGCCATGGGAGAATGGTTGGCGGCCATTCTTGCTGCTCCCTGCAAATCAGCTTCTCTTTGCTCTATTTGAATGTTGCTTCAAAAATATTGAAGTATACTTGCTCCCTCCTTGTTCCAAAGCCTTGATAACCTTGTGATTCATCCTTGGCATGCTCTAATAAGCCTTGGATGAGATTATTGTAGGCTTGTTGAAGCTTTTTAGCTCGAGCTCTTGTGATTGGTCCTTGAGGAAAACTTATTGAACTTTTATTCCTTTGAGTTTCCGTGGTAGCCATTTGATCTTCATGTTGGTTTGAATTTAAACTTTGGACTGTTGGCTCTTTCGTAACAGTAAATCTCTTATGCATGACTGTCTTCATCTCATCCCATGTACTAATAGGCCTCTCACCATACCTTCGCCTATTACGTACCAACTGATCCCACCATACACTGGCATAGTCAGAAAACTCAACTGCAGCTAACTTAATTTTTTTCTCCTCAATGTAATTGTGGCACTCAAATATATGGTCCACTTTTCGCTCCCACTCCAAGTATAGCTCTGGATCATTCTTCCCCTGAAAGGAAGGTATTTTCATTTTAATACTACCCAAATTACTGTCTTGCCTTTGGGTATTCCCTCTCTCCCTCATGAAACTATACTGCCCTGAATCAGTATCCTCCATCTCTTCTAACCTCACTCCCCCTCTTGAAGGCCTATTGGTTCTTTGCCCTACAAAATTGCTACCCAATGGTTCCTTAATCTGCTCCATCTTATCCATCCTCTCATGAACTTGCTCCATTTCAGCACTTAACATTTTTCTCATGTCACCCAGTAAGGCATCAATCAACAATTTATTATCTACTTCTCCCTTCTCTCCGCCAGTTGGACTTCGAGCAGTCATATTGCTACAACAAAAAGGTTAGTAATAACACAAATAATATAGACCTCACAATTCACTCCCTCCCTCACCTGTTTACACTCATAGATGTGGGTTCACTCGTGTTTCACTCCACAAGTAGATGTTCCTCTCAACTCACTCTTATAGGTTCTTTGATCATAACTTTCTTTAATAACTTTCCTCAATATAAATCACTAAGGGAATTCAACTTAACCAACAAATGATTCCAAATCAACAAAAGATGAACAAAAATGATAACAAGGACTCCAACAAATACATAATGACATAAACCAGAATGGAAAAATGATATAGGACAATATACCGAAATCTTCTCTCTTCTTCTTTTTTTCTTTTTTTTTGACGAATTTTTCTTGCTAATTTCTCTTTTTTTTTTTGTATTTGCACAAATCTGAAAAAAATATCACAAATTGGAGCGAACGAACTAGAATGTTGAGAAAGTCGTAATTTTTTTTGGTACGAATTCCAAGGAGATGAAACAAAGAACAAATATTCGAAAAGAATAATTAAGGTAATGGATAGATTTACTTGATTCAAGAAGCCAAAGCTCTGATACCAAATGATGCGAACCTAGGTATTTTAAACCTAGAATCCGACGATCATAGTTTGAAATCAAAACCCCAAAGATCATCTTGAACAAGAATGGATTCGGAACTAGACCCCAACCACACTTGTTGATTGAAACCTGAGTTATCAAGGTGATTTCCCCAAGCGCTTAGATTGAAGAAATCGAAATAGGAGTTCTTTTGTATAGAACAAAAGAGAGAGTGCTCTCAAAATTCTGTTTTTCATTCAATGATGTTCTCTTGTTTACAACCATATATGTCTATATATAATAAAAGAAAAATACTAAAAGACACATGGGAAAAGACCCAAAATGTCGACATAAAACAATTCCCAAAACAAATAATAAACCCGGCATAAAAAAACTTAAAAAAAACATTGCTGGAGACTAAAAGTTGCGTTGGAAAAGTCCAAATATTAATAACCGGTCCAAGAAGCTTTATCACACTTCTTGAAGTCTTCAGCATTCAATGTAACTTTCATCTCGACATTCTCCATGCCTTTGACCATCTCTTTGGAAGCTTGAATAATGTGAATTAATGTCGGTTCTTCTTTGGTGGAGTTTGACTCCTTTTCTTGCAACTCCATCACTTCCATTACTAGACCGTGCAAAGCTTGTTTCATTTGTTTAGCTTTAGCTCTTGTCATTAGTCCTCCAATGCCATGGAGTGGATCATTGGACTTTGGCTCTTGAATTCTTGATGCTAGATGATCTTCATCAGGACATTATTTCAAAACTTGTTAAAAAGAATTTTGTCAAAGGTATACCAAAGATTATTTTTTAAAAGGATAAGATTTGTCAAGCATGTTAACGAGGAAAGCAAACTTAAATTTTTTAAAGTCTAAGAATGCTATTTCCATATCTAGGCCATTAGAACTGTTGCACATGGATTTATTTTGTCCTACCCAAACTTTAAGTTTGGGAGGAAAGAAATACACCTTGGTTATTATTAATGATTTCACTAAATATACATGGACTTTCTTACAAGAAGAAGTCCAAAATAAAAAAGGTCTTAACATTATTACAATTCAAAGTGATCATGGGGGAGAATTTGAAAAATCAAGAAATGGAAAATTTTTGCAATATTCATGATATTGAACACACATTTTCAACTCCTAGAATAAGACAATAAAAGGGTGTATTCGAGAGGAAAAATAGAACATTGATCGAAATGGCTAGAATCATGTTGTGTGAAAATATTTTGCCAAAATATTTTTGGGTTGAAGCTATAAATATCACATGTAATATCTCATATAGAGTTTTTATAAGACCAATTTTAAACAAAACTCCCTATGAACTTTGGAAAGGTAAAATACCTAACATATCATATTTTCATCCTTTTGGCACTAAGCTCCAACACTTGAAAGTCTTTAATCTTTCATGTCCCCAACTATTTTATTAGCCGACCTTCTTCTCTTGGAAATTAATTTTCGTTTTCTTGTTTTCTGTGAGGCTGCCCAATGTGTAATGCAGGTTGCTAGCTTTCTTTGGACGTCAGTTTTACTTTTTATGTCTTTTCAAATTTCTTGTTTTAGTCTATATATATCCTTTAGGTTGTAAACATAGACATATAGCTTTTGATAAATGAAAAATATGAGAGTTTTCTCTTTGAGTTCTATAAAGAACTTGTATGAACTTATCGAGATTTTCCCGTGACATTCACACCCTTTGACTTATCAATCGCTTTGCCATCACCGGTTGTCGTGTTTACGACCAATCTAAGTTTCTTGTCTCCATATAGGCAATAGGTCATGGTTTTCCACCAGGTTTTTTAGATAATCTAGGGATTTTTTTTTTCAGATTTCGATAATTGGGTCTCATCACAGGTTGATGTGGTTCCATTCTTATCATTTGGTATTAGAGCTTTTGGTTTGGTGGGCTTCAATTTGGTAAGTCATCACATCATCTTAATTTATGTTTTTTGGATTTGGGGGTTGAGTTTTTGGCTGTGGTAGATTTGTGTTTAGTTGTTGTTGGTGAGTTGTAGGTGTGGTGAATTGAGAATTTGGGATTTTTTTGTTCTGTTGAAAATATGTTGAGATATTGTTACTCGAAAAATCATGATGAAGAAGATTTTTATCGTTATCATGCATCTAATCTTTGTAATGGTGATTCATGATATTATGATAAATCAAGGCATATTGATAGCAACAATAGGGGAGATAATTCCTTAGTGAGATTAGCTTTGAAGAAATTTCTTCTTAAGAGAGATTTCTCTTGTATTGCTTCTTATGGCAATGATCCATGAATATTGAGAGTTCAGTTTTCCTTTATTCATTCTTGTTGATTGAATCCTAGATTCTTTTGACACAATGGTTAGTTTTGTAATTCGTGAGTCATATTGGATTATGATCCTTTTTGCAAACCAACTGGATTTTGTGATTCGTGAGTGATATCAGATTATAATTTCATTCATATCCTTTAGATTTTCTCTATTATTTCATCTATAAAACCTAAAAAGATTAAGAACCCTCGTTCTTTGATAAATGCTATAACACTCTTCATTTTAGCATGATTTGAATCCTTTTTAGTTGATATTCTAAGTAAAAATCATCTAAAAATGGCTCTTAATTGATCAATTTATCGATTCCAGGTAATAAGGAATTCATCGAGAGGAAATCAAATGAATTCGGCAACAAAAAGATCAATTTTGAAGAAGTCTGGAACAATACACCCCTTGAAATAGCCCATATCAAAGGCTGTATGGTTCCAGGGAAGCAAAAAAAATGAAGAAACCCTCCATACGACCTATGTCAAAGGTTGTATAGATCCATGACAAGTTACAGCAAGTGAAACACCCTTTGATAGGGGCTATATCAACTGATACGAGAACCTTCGTATTCACGCGTGAGAACCCCTTTGGATATTGCGAACCCCCAACACAATGAATAGAAAACCCACGGATGCCTTTGATTTCAATCCCTAAGAAGGATTAGATATCAGATTTGTCTTAGGTTATTGATCTTAAAGAATTAGGATAACAAACCCTAATTGCGAAACACTCCACAAAGAAGGTGATCGATCTTCTTTGAATGTTCCTAAAGCATGTATTCTATCAAGAACACAAAGATTTCAAGCAAAAGCTTCGGTTTTTCATTCAACAATAATCTGTCTTTACAAACCCAAATAGGTTTATATAACCAAACAAAGAAAACAAAACGTCAAAACAATGAATTCAATACGTCCTAAATGTTGGCTGGCGGCCAATCAAAGATGGCAGGCGGCCATGAGCATTCTGGAGCAAAATTGTAAAGTTCGAAAAATTGGCCAGGGGAGTCATGGCCGGCGGCCATGGGATAATGGCTGGCGGCCATTCTTGTTTCTCTGCACAAATCAGCTTTCCTTGGCTCTATTTGATGATTACTTGAAAAATATTGAAGTATACTTGCTCCATCCTTGTTCCAAAGCCTTGATAACCTTGTGATTCATCCTTGCATGCTCTAATAAGCCTTGGAAGTGATTATTGTAGGCTTGTTGAATCTTCTTAGCTCTAGCTCTTGTGATTGGTCCTTGAGGAAAACTTATTGGACTTGAATTTCTTTGAGGTTCCATGGTTGCCACTTGGTCTTCATGTTGATTCGGATCTAAACTTTGGACCGTTCTCTTCCATTCCCCCTCTCCTCAAAAGGATTCGTCCTCGAATCAAAAGCATCACCTACATCAAAAGGACTAAGATCAGCAACATTAAAGGTTGCACTAACATTATACTCACCTGGTAAGTCCACTTTATAGGCATTATCATTGATCCGTTCAAGTATCTGAAATGGACCATCTCCTCTTGGACTCAATTTAGACTTTCGTTGTATTGGAAACCGCTCCTTGCGAAAATGAACCCAAACCCAATCTCCGGGTTGAAAATCATAGGTCTCCTTCCTTTGTTCACCCTTGAAGCTACCTTGGCATTTTGTTGCTCAATCCGGTCTTTCACCTGTTTATGTAGCTTCCTCACAAAATCTGCTTTAGATTCAGCATCAAAACTAACAAACTTGTTAGGCGGTAATGGCAATAAATCAATAGGAGATAGAGGATTAAAACCATAAACAATCTCAAATGGAGAACAATGAGTAGTGCTATGAATAGCCCTATTATATGCAAATTCCACAAATGGTAAACAATCCTCCCAAGTCCTAATGTTCTTCTCTATGATTGCCCTCAACAATTGAACCAAAGTTCTATTAACCACCTCCGTTTGCCCATCAGTTTGTGGATGACAGGTAGTCGAAAACATAAGCTTAGTTCCCAACTTTCCCCACAAAACTCTCCAGAAATGACTCAAAAATTTTACATCCCTATCACTAACAATGCTTTTAGGTATGCCATGCAATCGCACAACCTCTCTAAAGAACAAATCAGCAATATATGTTGCATCATCAGTTTTATGACATGGGATAAAATGAGCCATTTTACTAAACCTATCAACCACACAAAAATACTATCATGTCCTTTCCTAGTCCTAGGCAAGCCAAGAACGAAATCCATAGACACAGCAGTCCAGGGTTCATCAGGAACAGGCAATGGTTTATATAGCCCATGTGGTTGCAGTTTAGATTTAGCCTCTTTACATGTAATGCAAGTTTTACAAATTTTATGCACATCATGCCTCATGCCAGGCCAAAAGAAATGTTCATGTAGCATATCATAGGTCTTATCTACCCCGAAATGCCCCATTAAGCCCCCTCCATGTGCTTCCTTAACCAACAATTCCCTTACAGATCCTTTAGGAATGCACAACTTATTCTTTTTAAATAGAAATCCATTGGATACAAAGTAATCATTAATTCCAGTCCCATCAACACAAGCAGAAAATACTCCAGAAAAATCATCATCAGTAAGATACATTGCTTTTACCAATTCAAATCCTAGCAAAGAAGTACTAAGAGAATTTAGTAAAGCGTACCTTCTTGAAAGTGCATCAGCAACAATGTTCTCCTTACCTTGCTTGTACTTGATCACATATGGGAAAGTCTCAATGAATTCTACCCATTTCGCATGCCTCCTATTGAGTTTGTCTTGACTCTTTAGATGCTTCAAACTCTCATGATCGGTATGTATGACAAACTCCTTAGGCCAAAGGTAGTGCTGCCATGTTTGCAATGCACGCACTAAGGCATACAACTCCTTGTCATATGTTGGATACTTCAATGCCGCTCCACTCAACTTTTCACTGAAGTACATTAGTGGCTGTGATCCTGCATTAAAACAGCTCCAATCCCTATACCACTAGCATCACATTCAATTTCAAAAGTTTTATCAAAATCAGGCAAAGCAAGCAATGGTGCGTTACACAATTTTTCTTTAAGTTCATTAAAAGCAAGTTCTTGTGTATCACTCCATACAAATCCAACATTCTTCTTAACTAACTCATTCAAAGGTGCAGCAATAGTGCTAAAATCCTTGATGAATCTCCTATAAAACCCAGCAAGTCCATGAAAACTCCGCACTTCACTAGCACTCTTAGGTCTAGGCCATTCCCTAATTGCCCTAACCTTTTCCTCATCAACCTCCACTCCTTGACTAGAGACAACAAAACCTAGGAAATTAACCTTATCCATGCAAAAACTACACTTCTTAAGGTTGGCATATAATTCTCCTCTCTTAGCTTTGTTAACACTAGTCGCACATGCAATGATCATTCAGACACTTAGAGTAAATCAGAATATCATCAAAGTAAACCACAACAAATTTACCTAAGTAGTCACGCAACACATGATTCATCAATCGCATAAAAGTACTAGGTGCATTTGTAAGACCAAAAGGCATGACAAGCCATTCATACAAACCATACTTAGTCTTAAATGCAGTTTTCCATTCATCGCCTACTTTCATGCGAATTTGATAGTAACCAGATTTTAAATCAATTTTGGTAAACAAACATGAACCATACAATTCATCCAACATATCATCTAACCTAGGTATAGGATGACGATACTTTACAGTGATTTTGTTGATGGCTCTGCAGTCTACACACATTCTCCAAGTCCCGTCCTTCTTAGGCACTAATATTACAGGAACCGAACAAGGACTCAGACTTTCTCTCACATACCCCTTCTCTAACAACTCCTCAACCTGCTTCTGGATCTCCTTCGCCTCACTAGGATTAGTTCTATAGGCAGGTCGGTTGGGTATGACAGCTCCAGGAATGAAGTCAATCTGATGCTCAATGCCTCTCACAGGTGGAAGTCCACTAGGCATCTCTTCAGGAAACACGTCTTCAAATTCCTGCAATAAATCAGAAAACACACTAGGCAAAGATTGGTTAATCTCATTAGTTGCCAAACAAGCCCCTTTGTACAATAGTACAAATATAGGTCGATTGGCATGCAAAGCATATCTAACCTCACTCGTCCTAGCAATCAAGCTCACATTCTTACTCTTTTTCTCTCTAGGCCGATTTTTATTTTGCTTTTCACTCCCCTCTTTCTTTCACTCAACTCACTTTCATCACTCTCTTTATTTTCACTCTTTTTCTTCTCTCTCTCAAAAGTGCTTTTTCTACTCTCACGCTCTTTTCTTTCGGCCTCTTCTCTCAATCTTTCCAAAGCACATTGGTCTTCATACACTTCTTTGGATGACAATGGTGTTAAAGTAGTTTTTCTGCCATCTTTGGTGAAAGTGTATCGATTGGTGTAGCCATTATGCACTGTTTGTCTATCAAATTGCCAAGGTCTTCCTAATAGAAGATCACTAGCATGCATAGGAACGACGTCACATAATATTTCATCATGGTATTTGCCAATGGTTAGAGAAATTAAAGCTTGCCTATTTACCTTAACCTCACCACAATCGCTAAGCCATTGTAGTTTGTATGGTCTAGGATGGGGTACAGTAGGCAACTCCAATCGGTTAATTAGAAGTGTACTTACCACATTAGTACAACTTCCTCCATCGACAATCACACTACAACCTCTCCCTTGCACAAGGCCTCTAGTGTGGAATAAATTCTCTCGCTGCTCCTCCTGGCAATCTTCCTTCAACTGTGTATTAAGTGCACGCCTAGTAACCAATATTTCAACCTTTTCTGGCTCATCAATGCTACCCTCATCACTACAGTCTTCTAATTCAGGCATGGCTTCCTCCTCTTTGTCACTATCAGCTCTCTCATCATCAGTGACAACTTCCCCATTTCTCACCACCATAGTTCTCCTATTAGGGCACTCCCTACTAATGTGTCCAACACCTTGACACTTCCAACATTTAATATCTCGATTTCTACCCTTCTGATCATCTACTTTAGGTTTCTCAGATGAAACCCCACCAGACTTACTCTTTGCTACATCAACTGTAGACTTATTTCCACTTTAAATTCAGATTTCCATATCCTTTCCAATTAATTATAGCTTGAAGAAGATTTGGAACATACCTGTTTGAACCTTTGCCATGAAGTTGCTTCTCGATTTTGATGGCAAGATGTACCATCTCTTCCAACTTGACATATGGTAGCAACTCCACTTTATCAGCGATTTCTTTATTCAAGCCACCCAAGAACCGTGCCATGGTGGATTCTTCATCTTCAACCACATCAGCCCTTGTCATGATCATCTCCATCTCCTTGTAATAGTCCTCTACACTCCTGCTACCTTGTCTCAACACTTGAAGCCGTTGAATCAATTCCCTTGGAAAGTACTTGGGAATGAAATGCTTCCTCATCACAGCCCTAAGCTCCTGCCAAGTATCAATAGGGTACTCCATATTCCTCCTCCTACTTGTTACCAACTGATCCCACCAAGATATAGCATAATCTTGAAATTGGGTAACAGCCAATTTCACCTTTTTTCCTCACTAAATTGGTGGCAATCAAAAATCAACTCAACTCGCTTTTCCCATTGCAATAAGCTTCAGGATCAGACTTACCCTGAAAGATAGGAATTTTCAACTTGATACTCCTAAATCTCGATCCACATAATCATCATTCCATTATTCCTAGCAACGGGATATTTTCCTGCATTCTTCCTCTTCCTATACCCCTACCGCCTCTACCACCTCTACCTCTCCTATTGAATATCATAGGTGGACTATCATCATACTCCTCCTCCCGATACTCATTAACATCCCCCACATCATCAACCTGGGGTGTGGTAGAACTAACTCCTCTATTTACTCCCATAGGACTCGCCTCTTCTCAACAGCTTGTAGTCTCAAATTCATATTTTTCTAGAGACTCCTTCATATCCATCATTATCTCGATTAGACGCTTATACTCAGATGCTCTAGCGTCTTGCATCAAAGCCCTTCTTTACACTCCGTCCCTACCTTCAATCACACCCTTACCCGACATTTTTCCTGCAAAACAAATAATCGTAGCAATAATAAAGTTCAATTTCCTCACAAGCGCTCCCTTTCGTGTTTATCACTCACAAGATGGGGGTGTTCACTCGTGTTTCTCTAATCAAGATGCCACACACAGGGTTTCCCTCACACCTCTCGAGCCTGTTCTTTTCGTGTTCTTAATCGAATCACACTCTTAGAACAATTCCAAGAATTTCGATACAAGGTGTTTAGAGTGATACAATGGACAATTTCAAGACTCTTCGAATCAAACAAACGAGAATTTAAGAAAACTCAACGAACTCTACAAGAATTATATGTTGGAAAGACACTCAATACTAGACAAGAATTGATCTTTGGTGATTTTTTTTTTTTTTGAACTCAAATCTCAGAGATAGAGATTTTCAAACCCTAATCTTTCGCTTGTAACAACAAAAAGATCACACACACAAGATATCTAATAGTCCATTCAATTGATGAACAAACCCTAGGAACAATAAAGATTCAATCTTTGTTTTTTTTCACTAACAAGAATCAGATTTGATCTTGATGAACAATCCAAGAATTGAAAGCAAGAAACAAAAGATTAATAGAAAGAACGATATAACCTGATCTAGAGCCTAGGCTCTGATACCAAATGATACGAGAACCTTCGTATTCACGTGTGAGAACCCCTTTGGATATTGCGCCCCAACACAATGAATAGAAAACCCACGGATGCCTTTGATTTCAATCCCTAAGAAGGATTAGATATCAGATTTGTCTTAGTTGTGATCTTAAAGAATTAGGATAACAAACCCTAATTGCGAAACACTCCACAAAGAAGGTGATCGATCTTCTTTGAATGTTTCCTAAAGCATGTATTCTATCAAGAACACAAAGATTTCAAGCAAAAGCTTCGGTTTTTCATTCAACAATAATCTGTCTTGTACTAGGACCCAAATAAGGTTTATATAACTCAAACAATGAAAACAAAACGTCAAAACAATGAATTCAATACGTCCTAAATGTTGGCTGGTGGCCAATCAAAGATGGCAGGCGGCCATGAGCATTATGGAGCAAAATTGTAAAGTTCGAAAAATTGGCCAGGGAGTCATAGCCGGCAGCCATGGGATAATGGCTGGCGGCCATTCTTGTTTCTCTGCACAAATCAGCTTTCCTTAGCTCTATTTGATGATTACTTGAAAAATATTGAAGTATACTTGCTCCATCCTTGTTCCAAAGCCTTGATAACCTTGTGATTCATCCTTGGCATGCTCTAATAAGCCTTGGAAGTGATTATTGTAGGCTTGTTGAATCTTCTTAGCTCTAGCTCTTGTGATTGGTCCTTGAGGAAAACTTATTGGACTTGAATTTCTTTGAGGTTCCATGGTTGCCACTTGGTCTTCATGTTGATTCGGATCTAAACTTTGGACCGTTGGCTCTTCTGTAACATCAACGCTTGTTTCTACCCAAAAAACACATCCATCAAGTGAAACAGCCCTCAAATAGGCCGCTTGCAAAGCCGTTTCAACCAGCATGTCCAGTTGTTATTTCTCTTGTTTTGAGGATCTTGTGTACTCATATAAATACCCCTTAAAAGATAAAGAAGGCGGTTAGAAAGAAGTATTATTTCTAGATCTAATTTTCTTTATGGGTTTTAGAGAGGTTTTTTGATGGCAAATCACGAGAGAAAACAAGTTAAGGAGAATCCAGATTGTAGATCCAACATCATCATTTTCGAGCTTCATTTTTAAAGGCTATACTCATGAATTTGGGTTGTCCTTTTGAATTTCATGCTTTTTCTATAACTACTATGGAAGAGTAGATTTAGATCTAGGTCATCTATAACTACTTGTGCAATATACAGAAAAATATTTTATAAAGAAGGGAAAATGAATGTCATCTATTAATTAAGGAGAGGGAAATTTTGGTCATTCCTAATAAATGATATATATAATAATCATCCCTCACATTGATGATGGTCAACAAGTCTTTAAAACTAGTAAATCTTCAATAAATTATGATAAAGGGCGAAAGTTATCATATGTTGAAAAATAAGAGGGTTTTATAGTCCACCTGAGTATTAACTTGACTTTTTTTTTCTATGATCTAGAGATGTTTGAAGAATAGCTTTTGACAAAGAAAAATTGGTCTTTAGGCCACTGGCCTATATGTGAAAGCCACCGGCATAAAGCTCTCGGACTTTTATGAAATTTGTGAAAGCCAGCAAGAAAGCTGCCAGCATAAGGACATAATGTCAATCTCGAATGGTATCCTAAATGTAGCAGTCCACCATACACAATATTAAAGCCTAAGAATGACCACCTTAGTCACCCGAAGGCTTCCATACTATGTATAAGGCGTTTAACACATGGAGGAGACATATCGGAGTAATACATTTTATATTGGTATAACTTGAGTAACAATATAAAGGAAATACAATTAACTATACTTCAAATTACAATTCATCAGAAGATTTCACTACATAAAACTGTTATAAAGAAATTACAAGACCTAGCTAATATCTTTAAGTATTCTTACTTCCTACTAGAATCCCGAAGTCATACTCAACTTCAACCATCTCAGTCCCCACGTAGCATTCTTAAGCTAACCTGTTTAATTAAACATCTATTGGGGTATAAACTACACTAGCTTAGTGAGAGTTCCCTTGATTTCATACCATAACAAGCAAGTTATAAATCATCCATATGCTATGCATGAATAAACACATGAGCAAACAATTATGTATGAGTATCTGGAACCCATACACAGAATGGATTTGCGCCCTCCCTATCTAGGGTTAGGGATGGTATTGAGAGTCTACACGACCACTGCTAGTCCCCAAGCCCTCCAGGCTCATAGCACTCGACTCGGCTAGGCTCATACATGGGATACATCCTCGATACGCTTTAGTTCCCTATGAATGAACTTTGATACTATGTCTCATTCTCCAAACGAGTCCTCGGACCATACCTGATGAGAATCAGATTGCATAAAATATATATATATATACACACATATCATATTTAAGTTTATGTCTTTTTAGGATATTTATTATTTTCTTAGGGTTATTTATTGTATTTATTAGGGATATTTAAGTTTTTGTGTCTTTTTGGATTTCTTTTTTTATAGCTTTTCATACTTCTTTGTTTATTTGTCAAGTTTGTCTTTACATATTCCTATGAGTCATTAATAGGTTATTTTTCCTTATTTATTGTAGCTTAGTTTTTAGGCTAATTAAAAGCCCATATAAATCTATGAGATGTAACATATATGACATATATCTTTGATAATGAAAATATGAGAGTTTCTACTCTTTGAGTTTTGGAAAGAACTTATTTATGAACTTATCGGGAGTTTCCCATGGCGTTCAACCCCTTTTGACTTATCAATCGGTTTGCCATCATCAATTGTGGCGTCTATGACTATACCAAGGTTCTTGCCTCCATATAGGCAATGGGTCGCGGTTTCCACCAGTTTTCTTAGACTGTCCTTGGGTTAGAATTCCATCATCGATCGTTGGGTCTTAGGTTTAATATACCTAAGGTTCTCCGTATCAATACTGATCGACCTGCGTAGGAGTAGCACGCTACCAAATGCAACTTGTCCGATGCGATGCGCGACCAATTTATTTTTGCTTAGGTCAAATTATTCATACATTCTTTAGAATGACCAACCAATCATACACATCAACAAAAATAATATGAACAGTGCAATTATCCAATCGAATCATGGTTTCGATATGCTTTAGTATTCTTTGGCATACATACATCAAAGTCTCATCATCTATCCCATTTCCATTCATATCGGTTTTTATCTTGTTCTTATAATTCTAATGCAAGTAGTTACAAGCACAAGCAAGGTAACAAAATAAGAGGAAAAACTCACTCAACCATTATATCACCGGTTTCTTAGTAAAAGTAATCCGGTGGTAGGGAATCGTCGATTTCGGAGTCACCTAAAAAGGAAGAAATACACTAATAAGTATTCATCACTTAACTAATCCAAACTATTTAACAAAACTAGAAAATTCGTAATTCTCGTCCTACGCGGGAATTCCAACTTAAAACGGCCAAAACTTGATCGTTTTAACTTGGAATTTAGCAAATTATATACCGATATCTATCTACTTCTAAAGATCTATCTAATTATAATATCATATTTAAGTTTGAAAACTTTTAAGTGCTTCGAACAGATCTGTTCAGATCAGTAGCGAAAACAATTTTTAGAAATTGATTTTGTGAAAGTTCATGAAGTTTCTACTATCTACAACAAGTATTCATGCAATATGAACAAGTTACTATCATAAATGATATGTCATGAGATATATATATATACATGTTCTTGATGATATTAATAAAAGAAATTTTTAGAAAATTTTTTTCTTTGCAAGACTTTATGAAAAATAAACTTAGAAAGGCTAGTCTTGTATTCTTGACAATCTCCACTTGTTTTTACAAAAATTCCTTGATAAAATTTATTTATTCTTGTTAAAATTAAGCCTTCATTATGTATATTCCCTAAGGCCTTTGTTTTTCAATAAAATTCATTTTACCTTTTGTAAACATGTTTTTAAAATGGTTCATCCCAAACTGAATTTTATAAAAATTGTTTTTGTGGTGTTTCCTTTAAAAAATCATATGATACTTAGAAAATTAAGGCTCAACCATACCTAGCCACTAAGGACTTCATTTATTTAATAAAACTTCTATTTTGAGTTTGGAAAGTAAGTGTTTTCATGCCATTACTCCATTATTACGAATTCTTAAAATGACAACAACTCAAATTTTCCTACTTTATTTCTACTCCTTGTTCTACATATTTTTCTTAGCAAATCTCATCTTGACTTATAAAATATTTACTTGAAGATATCTATGACCTATACTCTTCATTTTTCATATAAAACACAAGTTTTGGAGTTGATAAAAGGGTTTTTAAGGCATGGTCTTGAAACCATCCGGAATTTCACAAAGTTAGCATAAAACTCAAATTTTATATTTTGTAATCTCTTCCTATTTTGAAAATCTCTATTAGTAGATCTACCATTTACTTATAAAAAACATCTCCTATTGATACCTATTCCATAGCCTTTCATTTTTTAAACAAATCCTTCATTTTGGTGTTGAAAAAATGGGTTTTCAAAATTGGTCTTGGTTGAGTCCAAATTTACAAAATTTGTTTTTTGGACATATCTTTTGATAAAATCCACCTAACCTATGAAAATTCATCCTTACATATCCAATCTTAAGAGCCTTCCATATCTTGAATAAAAACTTCATTTTTGAGTTGGAAAACATATTTTTAAGGTAGGCCTTTTCTAATCCCGAAAAAGAATTTTGTTTTGAAAAATAATCTTTGAAAATCACCTTTGAATCATAAAATGAAGTCTTGATGACATATACCCATTAAGCCTTCATTATTTCAAGTAAAACTTCCATTTTGACACTTGAAAAATGTTTTTAAAATGTGTTTTGCCTATATACGAATTTCACTATTTTTGTTTAAGTTCAAAACCAAGATCTACACTTGCTATGAGCATAAATATAAAAGAAATCCATGGTAGTAAACTATAAACTTATAGATCTAAACATAAACATAAACAAAGTTACATAAAAGTTAGATCTACAAAATATAACTACTTCTAACAAGAAAATAATAATAATACAAGAATAATCATGGATAAGAGGATGTTTCATTTTGGCATCATCATCCTTAGCTTTTAAGCTTATGGAAGGTCATTTGATGCATTAAACTCTTACTATACTTTACCTATATCAACTATGAAAGCTTTGGTAAGAGTTTTATCAAAGTATCTTGAAGAAATATGTGTAGGAACTCAATATAAATAGGGGCAGCAAGTGTTCTGCAAGAACAAGAACAAAAGAAGAGAGAAAGAGAGGAAAAATAGAGAGGAAAAGTATGAGGAATGGTAAAGGTTTGATGTATGAATGAGAGATAAAGATAGAATGAGTTTAATCTTAATGATTATTACATGTTTACCTTTATAAGTTCTTGTATGCTTTTATTATCTGCTTAAACGTAATACCTCTTTGAGTCTCCTACTATCTTGGAAGCACACCTTACACATGATATCGAAGCTCTTGTGTGACTAAGGTTGCCATTCATTAGCTTTAATATCATGTGCGGTGGACTACGACATTTAGGTATCCTCCGGGGTGTGACAACGTTTATTCTTGAATTCAAATCCTTTCTTGTTGTTTCTGTAATCTTGCTAACTAGTCTTAGTATTTTGTAGCTGGTAATATTACACAATCATCATTAATTGGTTTGCTAGATTGTAGATAAGAAGTGATTTCTAGTAGTTATTGTTTCTCTGGGATGACCCTGATTTTAATGCTATGTTAATTTATTGATAGGTACACTGCCTATTATTTGTTGTAGTGTATTTAGGAATGAGCTTTTATAAATTTTAAAACTACGATTCACAAGTCATCATTATTGATGGAAACAATTTCTGACCCCCTTGGATCCTTACCATTGTCTCACCATTTCGGCTTTCTTTTTCCCATCAAGACTAACCCTTTCAACTATAGGCAATGGCAATAAATCCAAAGGAGTTTGTGGATCAAACTATAAATAATCTCAAAAGGAGAAATATTTAGTAGATGAATAAGCTCTGGTATTATTTGGAAGAAGAAAGATGAGTCTATGAGGCTATGCATTGACTACCGAGAACTCAACAAAGTTACCATCAAGAACAAGTATCCATTGCCACAGATTGATGATCTCTTCGACCAATTACAAGGAGCAAGTGTATTTCCATGCATTGATTTGCAATTGGGATACCATCAGTATGGATTAGACTCGAAAATGTGTCAAATACCGCTTTTAGAACTCGGTGTGGACCTGATGAATTGTGTCTACAAACCACTCTTGGATAAGTGTGTAATTGTCTTCATTGATGATATTTTAGTCTATTCCAAAACACAGGAACATCATGAAGAGCATTTAAGGATGACGACAAACATTCGGGAGCATAAGTTTTATGCCAAGTTGCCTAAGTGTGACTTTTGGCTGGATTAGATATCTTTCCTAGGACATATTGTATCAGGAAATGGAATATCAGTGATCCTGAGAAGATCAAAGCCTTAATGGAATGGAAACAATCAAAGACAGTAACTGATGTCATAAGTTTTCTTGGATTGGTTGGCTACAACAAAAAGTTTGTGCAAAATTTCTCGAAGATAGCCAAGCCGTTAACCCAATTGACCCAAAAGAATGAAAAGTTTGTGTGGAATGAAAAGCGGGAGTAAAGTTTCTAGAATTAAAGTGGCGTTTGGTATCTGCCCTAATCCTGACTTTACCAGATCTTGAAAAGTCATATACGGTCCATGGTGATGCATCAAGAATAGGTTAGATTGTCACGCCCCAAGGGTACCCTAGTAGTAATAAATAAGATACACTTGAATACTATTACTAGTTTACCTTCTAAGAATTACATATTTTCAATAAACAGGATCTTTTAGTTGCTTGAAATAAGATGGACAAGTATATATAAGACATAAATTAGTAAATAACTATCATACCATGCAGTGATTAATATAAATATTACAACCATAACATTTCTATAAAATCCTTCAAATACATAACAAAAGTTTCTAATGCAAGATACTCAAAACTAAAGATAGAAAATATATCTTCCAGCTTCTAAATTCTTACCGGGACCATGCTCCTGGTAGTAATGAGCCAAGGTCGCAATGTGAACCTGAAGGACTGTTGGAGTGTGAGCTTAAACCACAAGCTTAGTGAATAACCAGATCTTACTACATAACACACAAGTTATTTAACAATCATATAAAATAATCAATTAAACATATGTACAAATATAAGCCTGGATAACCCGGAATCCAAACAGGATGAAGATTTACGCCCTCTCATCAGGATTGAAAGATCACAATCTATGGCCTACCTACCCAGGAGAGACTAAACTTTCAAGAAACAACAATGCTCAATTTAATTATCTCTTTGAATTTAATGTGTCTTAACATTCTTTTTCTGCTTTAGCTTTAGAAACTCTAGTAAGTGTTCGTCATTTCCAAGCAATACCATAAGCGGCATCCTTCATTTACCACTTAGTTCTATGGTATCAACAGAACAAAGATAATCTTGCGATTAACTAATAACTTTCTTGCCTATATAAACCAAGCATTACCAGAGATCCGAACTATAACACGTAGTAGGTTACCACTTACTCAAATACTATTTTATGCAAAATATGCTATGCATGTACAATTTCCATTATGGTACCAATAGTTCTTAATTAAATTGAAGGCGATTAACCAATACACAAACATTCAATCAAGTTACATAAACAATATAGTCATACAAAATTTTTTTGTCATTATTATTAGAGTGACTTGGCAATTAATACAATAAACAGTTCCCATAAACCATACAATACACTCACGTTATTATCTTTTATTTAAAGTTCGCTAAGTTACAAGCACATTCAATGTAATAAGACTAAGTTACTCACCTGTTCATATCGATCAATCGTAGTCGTCAGGAAAACCTCACGAGTACCCAAGTCACCCATTGAGATGATTAATATATTCATCAATGATACATAAACTATATGATTAAACTCCTATGAGTGTCTAATTGTCCTATTTTACTGTTAGGTTGTCGTTCTATTACTATATCAGTTCTTTGGAGATCTTAAAATATTGAGTAATAGTCGATATTTATTTTCAAGTTGGTTGGTTTGACTTTGTTTGATACTTATATTATCAAGCGGTATTCGGGAATATGATAATTTAGTTAGTTCACTTTCATAGTTATTACTGTTTAAAAACTTTCGGTTTTCTTTTGATTTATTTGATACAATTTTCTTGTAAAGTAAAAATATCTCTATATTCATAAATTTAGACTATTTAAATGTCCATTGTTATCTATTTAAATAATTAATTGGTAATACTAAACTTTAATTTTTTCTTGTAAAGCTAATTAAATACGTCCATATTGATAATAAATTTAATAATATAAAAATTTGCTAAATTTAAAAATTATTTTCGAAATATCAATAATGTTTTCTTTTTGCTCGAAATAATAATAATAATAATAAATATAATAATAATAATAATAATAATAATTATTATTATTATTATTATTATTATTATTATTATTATTATTATTATTATTATTATTATGGTGACAACAATAATATTAGTAGTAATAATAATTACGGAAATGATAACAATAATAAACAAGTTAATGATAATAATAATAATGTTTTTCATAATAATAATACTTGTAATCTTTAAATTTACAAATCCTTACTCATTAAAGTTAAAATTAGTAGTAATATTACTAAAATAGCTTTAAACACTTAACTTTTGAGTTTTAATTATAAATTTTAAATATAATCATATTTAAAAAATGATAAATCCAGAATATTTATTAATTTAAGTATTTTTAATGATATTATAAATATTAACAACTATAGTTGTAAAGCTTAATGGAATTAAATTAAATTAATAATAGTGGTTTATATCACTAAAATTCTTTCTTGAAAATGTTTAATTACTAATTCATAATATTTATGTCAATAATCTCATTATATATATAACTTAAATACATATATATTTAATATAGAAAATATATATTTTTAATTTTAAACTTGATTTTCAATAATTTTAATATTACATTACTAACATATAATAATACTCTTAATAATACATAAAATAAATAAATAAAAGTAAAAATAGTACTAAAAATATTTATAATATTAATTTACATTATTTAATTTAATTATTTCGGTTTTAATTTTTTTATAAAGAGTGAAAGCCGAGAGGTACATGAGGCGGAACATGCCCGTGTTCCTCCCGTGCTCATTAGGGGAAGTACTGTTCATCATCTTCCCCGATGAGCTCAGCCGATTTCGACCGAATTCCGACGTTCTAAAGCCCATGAATCGATTCCTATGAGTTCCTACAATGTTTTACTACATCTATATCAACTCAAAACATCAAAACAACAATATGATTCATGGTTTTCGAATCAAGAAGGTGTAACTAGGGTTTTCAGAAATTACCTTACTCGAGCCATTCTGATGAAATTTAAAGCTTGTTTTTGTGTTGGTTATGATCCTATGATCATCAGAAGTCACTTCCAATCCTTGGTTTAAAAAAAAACACAAATCGAATTACAACAACTTACCTTATTCCTAGTTTATGCATTTTTCGTGATATATTTTTCCTTGATTTGAACCGAGGTGTTTAGAACGATTTGATTTCTGTTTTTAGGTCGTTTTGGGTACTACTTAAGAGTTGTTTTGAACTGGAAATTTTGAGAGGAAGTTGTGCTTGTTTGCTTGTCTATCAATAGCCATCAACACTTATATATATAAGAGAAATGAGGACGGTTTTCTTCGACAAATTCATCCGATTGTTCTTCATTTTGTCACCGTTTGATCCAATTGTTTTACTAACATTAATGAGGGAGATGAGTTGGCAACATATGATTTGTTTGTGTGTTAAATTTTGTTGACCTTTGGTGTATTATTTGGACAATTTCAAGCAAATTTCAGTTCTCTTCTTCCAAGAAAATCTAAGCCTTACATTTTTCTCATCAAGGATCCGATTCTGATATGTATATATATAACTAATATATACACAATATTTATCTATATTTTTGGGTAGTTTATCAAGTTAATCTGGTACAAATTAGCTAATATTTGAGAGTTTTTATCCAAAATATTTTTATAGGATTCTACAAAATATTTAAGTGCAAATTTAAGTTTTAAATTTATGCGATTAATTTTTTTTAAAAATTTTATCTCTCGCGATTAAGGTTTCGTAAGCTTATTAGGTCAATTTTTGTTTTAGGCTCTAATAGCTTGAGAAAACCTTAATTAGGACAATGGTGTAATTCAAATGTTTATTTGAAGTCTAGATCTTTAGTTATACATCTCTTTATGTTTTTATTGTGTATTTATAATCCTAACGGTTTATCTTTAGGTTATCGTTTCCTATCTATAAGTGTAGTTGGTTAACTACTCAATATCGCATTTGATATATAAGCTAAATTATCTATTTATCTTAGGTTTTTTAGATCCACTATGAAATCTTATTAGTAATGTTTAATACTATCTAGGAATCTTGAACTTAGGGTTTAAATCCATGTATAAGCTTATCTCAAGTCATTGTTGAGTTCAATAGTAGTCTTTTAATCTCTATATTTATATTTTTCTATTTAATCTATTTGTATGACAAGTTTCTGGGTTTGAAAATTTGGGTTTCCTTTAATCATATCTTGAATTATTAGTTCAAGATACGAAATCTCGTTTTAGGGTCAAAGAAGTTCTTTATTCGGTTTTAGATCTTAACCCAGACAAATTCAAGTTATGGATCTATTCTTAGGTTTTTATTGGATTTTAGGTTTACTAACTAGTTCATACTTTTTATTTTAGAGTCGTGTACTAGCGTGAAAAATTTCTGGGGTTTACATTCTCCCCTCCTTAAAATAAGCTTTATCTTCAAAGCTTGTGTGCGTACTTGAATTCTCAAATAGATGTGGATAGTTTTTCTTGATCTCCTCTTCCAGCTCCAAATCATCTCTTTAGTTCGGAGATCCCACGACACCTTGACATAGTAGATTTCTTTCTTTCTGAGAACTTGCACTTTTCTATCCAATATTTTAACAGGATGCTTTTCATAAGTCAAATTCTCCTTTAGATCGATTGGTTCCAACTCACTTATCTTATCTGGATTTGGTACATATTTTCTTAGTACTGATACATGAAAAACATTATGTATACCAGATAAATTGGGTGGCAATGCAAGACGGTATGCTAGGTTTCCAACTCGATCCAATATTTCAAATGGTCTTACATATTTAGGACTCAACTTTCCTTTTATTTATTCGCTATGAAGACTTTTGATTGGACTTATCTTCAAGTAGACATGTTCTCCTTCATTAAATTCCAATTCTCTTCTTTTCAAGTTCGCCCAGCTCTTTTGTTTATCTTGAGCTTCTTTCATTCTTTGCTTTATTACTGAGACCTTGTCAATTGTTTCCTGAACCAATTCAAGTCCGACCAATACTTTTTCCAAATTATCCCAGAATAATGGTGATCGGCACTTTCTACCGTATAAGGCTTCATAGGGTGGCATCCCTATACTTGAATGGTAACTGTTATTATATGCAAATTCCACTAATGGTAAATGTTGATCCCAATTTTCTTTGAACTCTAGAATACATGATCTTAACATATCCTCGAATGTCTGAATGGTCCTTTCTTTTGTCCATCGGTTTGAGGATGACAAGCTGTACTAAATTTCAATTGGGTTCCTAATGCTTTTTGCAATCCTTGCTAGAATCTAGAAACAAACCGTAGATCTCGATCTAATATTATATTAACAGGTACACCATGCAATCTCACAATTTCCTTCAAATACAGTCGTACCAACTTTTCTAAGGGATAGGTCATATTGATTGGTAAGAAATGGGCTGACTTAGTGAGTCTATCTATAATGACCCAAACAGCATCATGACCAGCACTTGTCTTAGTAGTGAGCACACAAAATCCATGGAAATTTGATCTCATTTTCATTCGGGAATCGACAATGGTTTCAACAATCTAACCTGGTTTTTGATGTTCTACTTTTACTCTTTGGCATACATCACATCTGGCCACAAATTGGGCAATATCATTTTTCATTCCATTCCACCAATATGCACTCTTTAACTCTTGGTATGTCTTCGTTTTTCCTGGATGTATGGTATATCTAGAATAATGTGCTTCACGCATTAATTCTTTCCTCAAGCTTTCATCATGTGGTACACACAAACTTTTATTCATTCTTAATATACCTTCATCATTCACATGAAAATCCTTATATTTTCCTTGTGATATCTTTTGTATAATTTCTTGGAATTCCTTATCCTCCTTTTGAGCTTCCTTGATTCGTTGGAGTAAGGTAGGCTCTAAAGTTAAACTTCCTAGTTCTGTATCCAAACCTTGTATTGAAAACTCCAAATTTAGATTCTCAAATTCCTTATGAGTTCTTTCTGCTTTGTCAATATTGAGGCTACTTCTCCATAATTCTTACGACTTAGTGCGTCAGCTATAGCATTTATCTTACCAAGATGGTAATTGATGGTTAAGTCATGATCTTTAATTAATTCTAGCCATCTACGTTGCCTCATGCTCAATTCCTTCTGGGTAAATATATACTTAAGACTTTTGTGATTTGTATGTATTTCATATTTCTATCCATATAGGTAATGACGCTAGATCTTGAGTGCAAAAAAAAAAAAAAAAAGCAGCTAATTCCAGGTCATGAGTAGGATAGTTCATCTCATGGGGTTTCAATTGTCTAGAAGCATAATGTTACGGTAGAGCCGCCACCGGTCCAAGCTTTAGAACCAACTTTACATGAAGATCAAGCGGCTACGGTCCAAGCTCAAAGGATTTCAAGTCCACCTAGTGTGCCACAAGGACCAATAACAAGATCCCGAGCTAAGACGCTTCAACAATCCTTCAATCAACACTTCCAAGGCTTAATCAAGCAAGTTGAAGATGGATTACAAGGTTATCAAAGCTTTGGGACAAGTTCGGGTCAAGTTCGTTTCAATATACTTCGAGTTCAAGAGGAAACATAAGAGGAAATTGAAGATTGGAGCGAATTGGAACAAAGGCCGCCAGCTTAAATATTTAGGCCGCCATCGAAAATATTTAGGCTGCCGGCCATCTTGTCAGCGTAGATTTGTAATTTTCGACCAGTAGCATAATGGCCGCCCGCGTTGAAACTTAGGCCGCCAGCGTACTTTATTACGAGAAACTTTTCAATTTCTTGTCTTTTGGATTTCCTTAGTTTTGCTATATAGGTCTTTGAAGGTTGTAAGACAAAACAAGTTGATTATTGTTAAGTTTATTCATGAAATTGAATACCCAAAGCTTTCATGCTTGATTCTTTGTGTTCTTGAGAGAATACATGCTTTAGGAACATTCAAAGAAGATCGATCACCTTCTTTGTGGAGTGTTTCGCAATTAGGGTTTGTTATCCTAATTCTTTAGATCAACAACCTAAGACAAATCTGATATCTAATCCTTCTTAGGGATTGAAATCAAAGGCATCCGTGGGTTTTCTATTCATTGTGTTGGGGGTTCGCAATATCCAAAGGGGTTCTCACGCGTGAATACGAAGGTTCTCGTATCACATAAGCTATTACTTTCCCATTTTGCATCAATACACATCCTAAACCATTCTTGGATGCATCACTGTAAATAGTGTATGGATCGTTGTCATTAGACAGAACTAATATTGGTGTTGATACTCATCTCTTTTTCAACTCTTGAAAACTCTTTTCACATTTATCATTCCACAAGAATTTCTCATTTTTCTTTGTCAATTGCGTAAGTGGTCATGAAATCCTTGAAAAATCTTGTACAAATTTCAGATAATATCCTGCTAATCCCAAGAAACTTCTTGCTTCTGCAGCAGTTTCAGGTCTTTTCCATTCCGCAATGGCTTTAACCTTAGCATGATCAACTGATATTCCATCACACGAAATAATATGTCCTAGGAATGATATGCTTTAAAGCCAAAACTCACATTTAGACAATTTGGCATAAAGCTGGTTGTTTTGTAGTATTTGCAATACACTTCTTAAATGTTCATCATGTTGTTCTTCTGTGGAAGAATACACCCATATATCATCTATGAAGACAATCACACAAACATCCAATAAAGGTCTAAAGATATGGATCATCAGGTCCATGAAGACAGCAGGTGCATTTGTCAATCCAAAAGGCATGACTAAAAATTCATAATGACCATACCTAGTTCGAAATGCCCTTTTTGGTACATCCTCCGCCTTGATTCGAATTTGATGGTAACCAGATTTTAAATCAATTCGAGAAAATACTTTTGCTCCCTTTAATTAATCAAAAAGGTCATCAATTCTTAGTAAAGGATATTTGTTCTTAATAGTTATTCTGTTTAATTCTCTATAATCAATACAGAGTCTCATTGAACCATCTGTCTTCTTAACAAACAATATCGGTGCTCTCCATGGTGAAACACTAGGTCTAATAAATCCTTTATCCAACAATTCTTGTAATTATACCTTTAATTCTTTCAATTCTACAGGTGCCATGCGATATGGGGCCTTTGATACTGGTTTTGTTATAGGTATCAAATCAATTGAAAACTCTACCTCCCTGTGTGGGGGTAATCCTGGTAATTCATTAGGGAATATGTATGGATACTCACATACTGTTCTGATAGTATGGACATCTATTTCTTCGAGTTCGTCCTCGATTGCACCAAGAACACATCCGTCCCTCTCCATATCTTCATCTTCAATCTCAATTGTCATTATTCGACTTCCGATCTCTTTGAGTATCTCACATCTAAACTCTTTTCTTTCCCCTTTGTTATTCATAAAATATATTGTCTTGAGACGACAGTCAACCTTTTCTTTTACAGTAGTCAACCTTGTCATACCCAAGATAATATCATATTTTTGAATATCTACCAAGATTAAATCAACAGATGATTTATGTCCTCCGATTTCTAGTGGATATCCCCTCATTATCTCACGAGTTATCACGGAATCTCCTGTTGGTGTGATAATTCTCAGCTCCTTGGTCATGGTCTCAATTGGATATCCCACACTTATTGCTAGTCCAATATTGATAAAAGAGTGTGTTGCCCCTGTATCAAATAAAGCATACACAGGCTGACCTGATGCGAACCCTAGGTATCTTAAACCTAAAACCCGGCGATCGTAATTTGAAATCGAAACCCCAAAGATCGTCTTGAACAAGATTGGATTCAGAACTAGACCCCAACCACACATGTTGATTGAAACCTGAGTTATCAAGATGATTTCCTCAAGCGCGCTTTGATTGAAGAAATCGAAATAGGAGTTCTTTTGCAAAGAACAAAAGAGAGAGTGCTGTCAAAATTCTGTTTTTCATTCAATGATGTTCTCCTGTTTACAACCATATATGTCTATATATAATAAAAGAAAAAGACTAAAAGACACATGGGAAAAGACCCAAAATGTCGACATAAAACAATTCCCAAAACAAATAATAAACCCGTCATAAAAAAAAGCTTAAAAAAAACATTACTAGAGACTAAAAGTTGCGTTGGAAAAGTCCAAATATTAATAACCGGTCCAAGAAGCTTCATCACACTTCTTGAAGTCTTCAGCATTCAATGTAACTTTCATCTCGGGATTCTCCATGCCTTTGACCATCTCTTTAGAAGCTTGAATAATGTGAATTAATATCGGTTCTTCTTTGGTGGAGTTTGACTCCTTTTCTTGCAACTCCATCACTTCCATCACTAGACCGTGCAAAGCTTCTTTCATTCGTTTAGCTTTATCTCTTGTCATTGGTCCTCCAATGCCATAGAGTGGATCACTAGACTTTGGCTCTTGAATTTTCGATGCTAGATGATCCTCATCATTCCCTCCTTCCTCGAAAAGATTCGTTCTCAAATCACCTGCATCATACAAAGAGAGATCAGAAACATTAAAGGTAGCGCTTACATTACCATAATGACTTGGTAAGTCGCTCTTGTAAGCGTTGTCATTTATGCGCTCCAACACTTGAAATGGTCCATCTCCCCTTGGGTGCAACTTGGACTTCCTTTGAGTAGCAAACCTCTCCTTCCTCAAATGCACCTACACTCAGTCTCTCTGTTGGAAGACAATCTTCACACGACCCTTATTAGCCTGGTGAGCATAGTGCTCATTCATTTTCTCAATGTTAGCCCGAACCTTGACATGTAACTCCCTAACAAACTCTACGTTTCTCTTTCCATCAAGATCAACACATTCATTAGCTGGCAAAGGTAAAATATCCAATGGAGTCAATGGGTTAAAACCATACACAATCTCAAATGGAGAATAAGATGTAGTGGAATGCACAGTCCTATTGTATGCAAACTCAATATGTGGCAGACATTTTTCCCATTGTTTCAAGTTCTTATGAATCACAACACGCAACAAGGTTGAAAGAGTCCTATTGACTACTTCCGTCTGACCATCTGTCTGAGGATGTGAAACAGTGGAAAACAACAATTTAGTGCCCAACTTATTCCACAAGGTACGCCAGAAATGACTCAAGAATTTCACATCCCTATCACTCACAATGGATTTAGGCAAGCCATGTAAACGCATAATCTCCTTAAAGAACAAATCAACAATATGTTGTGCATCATTAGTTTTAGATCAGGCAATGAAATGAGCCATCTTACGAAATCTATCAACAACAAAAAATATGCTATCTTTACCAATCTAAGATCGTGGTTACCTTAACACAAAATCCATAGAGATGTCAGTCCAGGGTTGATTAAGCATAGGTAATGGGGTATACTCTCCATGAGGCATTACTTTAGATTTAGCCTGTCTACATGCAATGCACTTGTCACAAACAGCTTGGACATCATGTTTCATTTTAGGCCAATAGAAATGCTCATGCAATACATCTAAAGTCTTTTTAACACCAAAGTGTCCCATTAGCCCACCCCCATGCGTTTCTCTAACAAGCAACTCACGCACAGAACTCTTAGGCAAACACAATTTATCTTTCTTAAACAAATAACCATCATGCCTAAAGTAATCAGCATAACCAGATTCAGCACAAGCAGCCCAAATTTGACTGAAATCAACATCAGTCTCGTGCAATCCTTTAATGAGTTCAAATCCAAGCAATTTAGTATGTAGAGAAGTCAAGAGTGAATACCTTCGAGAAAGTGCATCAGTTACCACATTCTCCTTCCCTTGCGTGTATTTCATCACATAAGGGAATGTCTCAACGAACTCCAGCCACTTTTCATGTCTCTTGTTTAACTTACCTTGAGTTTTCAAAAACTTCAGGCTCTCATGATCTGAATGAATGATGAACTCCTTGGGCCATAGGTAATGTTGCCAAGTCTGCAAGGTCCTCACTGTCATGCCCCGAGGGCACCCTAGTAGTGATAAACAAGTTATACTTGAATATTATCACCAGATTACCTTCAGAGAATGACAGGTTTTCAACAGGATCCTTTAAGTTGCTTGATAAAAAATAACAAATATATGAGAGAAATGATTTAGTGAATAACCATTACAAATTATTACAAACCATAGATCTCCTTGGAAATATACAACTAAATAATCTACGCTAATAGTACATAACCATTAAACTAAAATAGATCTGTAGACTTCTAGCTTCAAAGCTCTTACCGGAGCCATATTTCTAGATGTAACTAACCAGGGACGTAAAGTGAACCTGAAAAGACTGTAGGAGTATGAGCGAAACCACAGCTCAGTGAATAACCAGACATACCATACATCACACAAGTCATTAACAAATCATATGCAATGCAAGCACTCAACCATATGCACATATACAAGTTTGGATGATTTAAAATCCAAACAGAAAAAAGATTTACGCCCTCTTTTTAATGGGTTGAAGAACCAGCATTCAATGACCCATCTGCCCAGGAGAGACTAAGTACACAGGAGAATCAATGATTTCTTGTTTTAATGTTATCACTTTGAATATAGTGGCTTGCACAAACTATCTCCTGCAATCCCCTTAGAAACTCCCTAAGTATTAATCATTTCAAAGCGATTCTACGGGCGACGTTCTTCGGTGCCTTTTAGTTCCTCATAGGACTGCCAGACCAAAGAGAACTTTGGAAGACTCACACATTGGATCAACCAAGCAAAAACAGAGATCCGAAATATTAATACGTAGCAGGCTGTCACAACCACATATGCAATAATGCAATTCGTGCAATGCATGTCCATATTATTTTGTTAAGTCAAAAAGTCTTAATCAATTTCGAGGTGACCATACATTACACACAATCATCATTATACTACTGCACAACACCAACCATTGCGTTAACACTTGTATAAAGATATTTTAACAATCATACAATCATATCATATCAAACTTTCAACGAACATTCATTTGATTATCTTGCATTGCATATTCGACTATTTACAATCACAACTAGTACAATATGACTGAATTACTCACCTGCTCATACCGCCTCAATCGTAATAATCCACTGGTAGATCCTCTAGTGAGTCAAAGTCACCTATTTAAAACAAAGTATTCATCAATACATTCTAGCCAAATCCTTATATGTGATTAGTGTCCTAGACTAGATATTAATACTTAGTATCGTCGTGTTTTTCCTATTTAATCTTACATAATTGTTTGGTTATTTTTAGAAGTCACATTGCTCAAGAAATTAACTTATTTCAATTTCCATTCTTATCTATTTTATTTGTTTAGAACAAATATTAGACTAATACCAACTTTAATTAATACTAAATATTTTCTTAATTCTAGGGTTTCAAAAGTTATTAGATATTAATTCTAAACGAACTTAAATACTAGTATTATAGTTACTATCTAATACATATTTATATAACATACATATATACATATTTAGTAGATATTATATATATATATATATATATATTCGGTTTAAGTCAGAAAAGCTTTCGTTGGAAAAATTTTAGCTGTAAGCCGGCTCAAGGCCGCCGGCCTAAATCTCCAGGTGCCAGTGTAAATCATTTTGAAGAGAAAAATTTCATATCGAAAGCACCGTTGTTGAAGGCCGCCAGCTTTCAACGTACGCCGATCCTACGCTGCCGGCGTAGATCTCCAGGTAGCCGGCTTACGTTGAATTTTTACGTGAAAATTTATTTTACGTAACCTCTGTTTGAGTGTAAGCCGCCTGTAAGCCGCCGGCTTATCCATGTAAGCCGCCGGCGTATAGCGTTTACACTGCCGGCCTTAAGGCAGCGTTGCACTGTTCATCATCTTCCTCCTCGTTCGATTATTTTTCTTTGATTTTACACGTTAAAAACTTACTTAAACTACTTCTAAGAGTTTATATATCATATATAAGGATAATAACAACTTTTAAACACGTTTAAAACATAACTAATATAGATTTCGATTCTTTGAACTTAAAGCTAGGGTTTTGGAATTTTACCTTGTTGGAGCTCGTTTGATGCAATCCGAAGCTTGTGTTTGTGTTTAATAAGTCTTACGATAATTATAAGTCAGTTACAAATCATATCTTTGAACGAAAATCCTTTGCATCTGTCAACTTACCTTTGAGCTCGTTTTTAGGTTTTTGGCTTTGTTTTTGTTTTGATTCGAGTTAGATGTTATGATCCGTTTATTCTTCGTTTCTAGTTCGTTTGGTTGTTGTTTGGGAGTATTTTCGTGCTGAGGAGTGTAAAGATTAACGAGTTTTGGTCTGTTCTCCATTAAGGTCACTTATTGCACATATATAAGAGAAGAAAAAGAAAGAAGTTTCGGTTGCTTTCTCCTCCAATTCTCCCCCCGAATTGTTCTCATCCTGCTGTTATTTTCAAGCCAATTCAATGTTAAAGTGACTTGGCAACATGTGATTGGTGTGGGTGGTTGATTTTTGTGGAAATTTGGTCCATGATTGAACAAATCCGGCTCTCCTCTTCTTCTCCTTCAACCTGCACCGACTCAGCCGCATTTTCCCCTACCGAAAACACAGCCCCAATATATATATATATATAGTTTATTATTTAATTAAATTTGAGTTAACTATAACTAGTTATACGTATAGATTAGTTAATATTTGGAAGTTTTTGTACAAAAATATGCTTATAAATTTATACAAAACACTTAGATTTTCAAATAATACAAATTGAGGTTATATATATACGTAGTTAATTATTCGTTAATTTTATCTCCCGCGATTTGGATTTCTTAAGCTTATCGGGTCAATTTTGTTTCAGGCTCTGATAGCTTAAGAAAACTCGGTTTAGAACAAAAGCGTGATCCGATTATTTATTGAAGTTTAGATTTTGAGTTATTCATCAGTTTATATTTCGTTGTGTATTTAAAAATCCTAACGTTTATTTTTGGATTACCGTTTTCTGTTTAGGAGCATAAATAGTCATTTATGCCGTATTGGACTTAATACAGGAACTAAACTATATTTATATCTCTAGTTTTGATACTGAACATAAATTCTTACTATAGCTTTTAAATTTAACTAGGGATTTAGAAATTAGGGTTTAAGTCTAAATATAAACTCATTACTACTCGTTATTCTAGTCTTGAATCATTATCGAGATAAAAAACAATCATTTAATATTTATATTATATTTCTATTTAAATCTATTTGTATACTAGGTTTTCGGATCTAGATTTTAGATCATATCTTAAATATTATTCAAGATACAAAATCTCATTTTCGTATTAACTAGGGCTAAAGAATTTCTTTATTCGATTCCTAAATCTTTCATTTATCAAAAATCTAAATATTATCTATTATTAGACTTTAGTCAGAATCTAAATCTATTATCTAGTTTATACAATCTATTATAAAGTCGGTATTAATGTGAAAAATTCCCGGGTTACATTCTACCCCCCCTTAAAATAAGTGAGGATAGCTTTTCTTGATCTCCTCTTCTAATTCCAGGTAATTCTTCTGTCTTGGATCCCATAATACTTTGACATAGTGGATTTCTTTATTCCTGAGAACTTGCACTTTCCGGTCCAAATCTTAACTGGATGCTTTTCATAAGTCAAATTCTCCTTCAAATCAATTGGTTCTAATTCCACTATCTTATCTGGATCCGGTACATACTTTCTTAGAACCGATACATGGAAAACATTATGTATACCAGACAAATTAGGTGGCAATGCAAGACGATATGCCAATTCCCAACTCGTTCTAATATCTCAAATGGTCCAATATATCTAGGACTCAACTTGCCTTTTGTTTGTCTACCATGAAGACTTTTATTGGACTTATCTTTAAGTATACATGTTCTCCTTCATTAAATTCCAATTCTCTTCTTTTCAAGTCCCCAGCTCTTTTGTCTATCTTGTGCTGCTTTCATTCTTTGCTTTATCACTGAAATCTTTTCATTAGTTTCTTGAACCAATTCAGGTCCAACCAATACTTTCTCCAAGTTATCCCAGAACAATGGTGACCGACACTTTCTACCATATAAAGCTTCATAAGGTGGCATTCCTATGCTTGAATGGTAGCTGTTATTGTACGCAAATTCCACTAATGGTAAATGTTGGTCCCAATTTCCTTTGAATTCCATAATACATGCTCTCAACATATCTTCCAATGTCTGAATAGTCCTTTCAGTTTGTCCATCAGTTTGAGGATGATAAGCTGTACTGAAATTCAACCGGGTTCCCAAAGCTTTTTGTAATCCTTGCCAAAATCTGGATACAAACCGTGGATCTCTATCTGATACTATACCAGCAGGCACACCATGCAATCTCACAATCTCCTTCAAATATATTCGTGCCAATTTCTCCAATGGATATGTCATGTTAATTGGCAAGAAATGAGCTGATTTTGTAAGTCTATCCACAATAACCCAAACAGCATCATGACCTGCATTTGTTTAGGTAATGAGCACACAAAATCCATAGAAATTTGATCCCACTTCCATCAGGTATTGGTAATGGTTTCAACAATCCACCTGGTTTTTGATGTTCAGCTTTGATCCTTTGACATACATCACATTTAGCAACAAATTCTGCAATATCCTTTTTCATTCCATTCCACCAATACGCATTTTCAGCTCTTGATATGTCTTTGTTTCTCCTGGGTGTATAGAATATCCAGAATAATGTGCTTCATGCATTAATTCCTTCCTCAAGCTTTCATCATGTGGCACACACAATCTTTTATTCATTCTCAATACTTCTTCTCCATCCACATGAAAATCTTTGTACTTTCCTTGGGATATTCCCTGTTTAATTCTTGAATTTCAATATCTCCTTCTGGGCTTCTTTAATTCTTTGAAGCAAAGTAGGTTCCAAAATTAGATTTCCTAACTCAGCTTCCAAACCTTGTATTGAGAATTCCAAGTTTAATCTCTCAAATTCCTTGATAAGTTCTTTTTGTTCCGTTAGAATTGAAGCCACTTCTCCATAACTTTTCCGGCTCAATGCATCCGCCACAGCATTCACTTTACCCGGATGGTAATTAATGGTAAGATCATAATCTTTAATTAATTCCAACCATCGCCTTTGTCTCATATTCAACTCTTTTTGTGTAAATATATACTTCAAACTCTTGTGATCCGTATATATTTCACATTTCTGCCCATACAAATAGTGACGCCAAATCTTGAGTGCAAAAACAATAGCAGCCAATTCTAGATCATGAGTGGGGTAATTCATCTCATGTGGTTTCAATTGTCTAGAAGCATATGCTATTACTTTTCCATTTTGCATTAACACACATCCCAATCCATTTCTAGATGCATCACTATAGACAGTATATAAATCTTGTCATTGGGCAAGACCAAATTGGTGCTGATATTAACCTTTTCTTCAACTCTTGGAAACTTTGTTCACGTATCATTCCACTCGAATTTCTCATTCTTTCGAGTCAATTGAGTCAAGGTCGTGCAATCTTTGAGAAATCCTTCACAAATTTCCGATAATATCCTGCCAATCCCAAGAAACTCCTAATTTCAGTAACAGTTTCAGGTCTTTTCCATTCCACAATAGCTTTAACTTTTGCAGGATCAACTGATATCCCTTCTCCAGAAACAATATGTCCAAGGAATGATATACTGTAAGCCAAAATTCACACTTAGACAATTTGGCATACAACTTATTGTCTCTCAATATCTGTAACACACTTCTCAAATTCTCATCATGTTGTTCTTCATTAGACGAATATACAAGTATATCATCTATGAAAACAATCACACAATTATCCAGCAAAGGTCTAAAAATACGATTCATCAGATCCATAAAAACTGCTGGTGCATTGGTTAATCCAAATGGCATGACCAAAAATTCATAATGACCATACCTAGTTCGGAATGCAGTCTTTGGTACATCTTCTGCTTTGATTCGATTTGATGATATCCTGACTTTAAATCAATTCGGGAAAATACCTTTGCTCCTCTCAGTTGATCAAAAAGATCATCAATCCTGGGTAAAGGATATTTGTTCTTGATAGTTACCCTGTTTAATTCCCTATAATCAATACAGAGTCTCATTGATCCATCTTTCTTTTTCACAAACAACGGGTGCTCCCCAAGGTGAAACACTGGGTCTGATAAATCCTTTATCCAACAATTCTTGTAACTGCACCTTCAATTCTTTCAATTCCACAGGTGCCATTCGATACGGAGCTTTTGATACTGGTTCGGTTCCAGGTATCAAATCAATTGAGAATTCCACTTCTCTGTGGGGGTAATCCCGGTAATTCTGGAAATACATCTGAGTATTCACATACTGTTCGAATGGTATGAATATCCAATTTCTTGGATTCACCTTCAGTTGCTCCAAGAATACAACCGTTCATCTCCATATCTTCTTCATTTTCCACTTCAATTGCTGTTATCCTACTTCTGACTTCTCTGAGTATCTCACCTTTATATTCTTTTCTTTCTCCTTGATTATTGACAAAAGATACTATTTTGAGATGGCAATTAACTTTTGCTTTTACAGCAGTTAACCAAACCATACCCAAAATAATATCATATTTTTGCATCTCTATCAGAATTAAATCAGCAATTGATTCATGATCTCCAATCTTTATTGGACAACTCTTGATCATTTCCCGTGTCACACACTAAATCTCCAGTTGGCGTAGTAACTCTCAATTCTTTACTCATGCTCCCAATTGGTATTCTTATACGCCTTGCTAATCCGGTATTTATGAAAGAATGCGTTGCTCCAGTGTCAAACAAAGCATACGCAGTCTGATCCCCTACTTGAATGGATCCTAAGTATCAATTATTAAGTTCATGTTATTTTCAACTTATAAAGACTTCTACTCATCTACTTGTGATTGTGTCTAATAACTTTAAGTAAACAAATATATATTTACATACCTGCAATGAGTCCATATTCTTCGGATCAACTTCCTCCCAAATATTTTCTTCATCTCCTTCCTCTATCTCCACATTCTCCACAGGACTTCCATACATAGCAAAAACTCTGGCCGTCGCACTGGCTTTGTTAGCATTCCCATTTTTCGATCCTGAGGCTCCAATCACTCCTTTAGATTGTGAAGATCCAGTTATTGCACTCGCTTTCTGTGGACAATTGGGTGATATGTGCCCAACTTTATTGCATATGAAGCAAGTAGCAGTTTTTCTCTTTGGACAATCGTTTATCATATGCCCACTGTCCCCACAATAATAACATTTGTTCTGCAATTGTGGACAATACCTTGGGTAATGAGAACCTTTACATTTCCAACAAGTAACATTATTCTTCCCCATTACTCCTCCTTTGTTCACATTGAAAGGTTTGAAGAATTTAACCTTCTTAGGCACAGAACTTGCTGTAGAACCATCATACATTCTTTTCCCGAACATAGTTCCTTTCTTTTTATACCTCTCAAGTTCATACTTCCTTGCACGTTCAATGATACGAGCTTTTTCCAACATAGCTGCAAAGTTATCAATCTCAAATTCAGCAAGTCTTCTTTGGAAATGAGGTTCGAGTCCAGCCATGAAAGTCTGTCTCTTAAGCTCATCACTGTCCCGATAAGCATCTGGAGCAAATTGCAACAACCGATTAAACTCATGTCATATTCATCAATGGTTTAGCTCCTTGGGTCAAATTCATCAGGTCAGTGCTATACTTTGCTTTTAGGCTGCTTGGAAAATATTCCTTCAAAAATTCTCGTTTGAATACTTCCCAAGTAATTGGTTGGGACAAACTTCTTTGTTTCGAATTCCACCATATCCTTGCTCTTAACCTTAATAAATAAGTTCCATAGATACTTTCAAAGCTTCAGGCACTTGAAAACATCAAGGGATCGCTCAATCTGAGCTAGCCAATCTTCAGCTTCCTCTGGCTTTCCCGGTATTCCCTCAAAATATCTGTTGCACTTAATGAATTCCGGCAACAAATTCCTCTGAGGTCGTAAAGGTGGTGGTGGTGGCAATTCCTGTTCATATTGAGGGGGTCCTTGTACCTCAGCAGCAGACTCATTTGGATTCACTGGTCCATTTTCCTGAAATTGAACCGGTGGAGTATGCCTTTCATTCCTTCTAGGATTTGGTGGAGTCATTGCTGGTGCTCCAACAGGTGGTGCTCATTTGTGGCTTGCATATTTTGCAAAGCTTGCAAAATCAAAACATTTTGTTGTTGAAGACTTTGTAAAACATCCTCAATTCGGTTTTGGGTGCTGCAGGAGCATCTATTGGTGGATCCCAGAAATTCTGGCATTTCTACTTTTATTTCTTCCTCTTGGCATTCTATTAACATTAAACATATTACTTAAGTCAGATCATAACTCGTCTTATCAAAAGTCATCAAGATCATTCATATGTATATATGCAACACATATATATACATAACCAAAATACATCAAAGCTTTTCATGGTTAGTGCATTATGTACATATCCAAAAATTGCACTACCCTAACTTAGCTTCCTATCATAGTCATCAAAAGATACATATATAAGTCATCAAAAGTCTACTAATATCGTCCTGTAATGTCATCATAACAGATAATACACATCATCATATAATACTCAAGTCAAACTCAGGGACTGGGATGAAGACGACCCTTGCCCTTCTCCTGAGGGCCTAATCGTGGATAATCATCCTCTCCCTCAGAACTACTATCATCAATCTCATCATCACACTCTCGTCCCTGGAGGTGCCAAAGTCAGGGCTGTGTCCATCACCCTAATGCCTCTGGGTGCTGGCCTCCTCTCACCTCAGCTCTAGATGGAATATCACTCTCAATCCATCCTCCCTGCGCTGATCCAATCCATCTGGCATAATTATAATCTGAGACATACTTCTCTGCCTCAATCCTTCTTTTCTTACCCTCTCTCTCATCTAACAGCTCTGTGGTGATACTCCTCATGTGGACAGTAGTCTGAACTGTCTCCTGTACTACTCGATCCTGTACTGCAGCAGGACGCTGGAACTCACCTGCTATCTCAGGGATAATAGGCGGTTTCCTCATCAACATGCGTCTAGAGTGACTGCACCTGCTGAGTCGTGCAAGCATCAAATCATCATCATAGGCCGCATCACCTCTACCCGGGCATGATCCTGCCTCACATCATGAGCATAGACTGCTCCTCTGCCAATATCTACCCAGACTCTAAAATCTGGGAGCTCTGGCTCTCTGATCTGGATGAGACTATAAATGCTATGTTATCAATCTCCAGACCACCTCCTTTCTGCACTATCAGCCTCTCAAATCTGTAGAGCGTCTCTATAGCTGATCCATTATCTGGAAAAGCCCGCTCCATCAAGAATAACCAGCCTTTAAACAAAGGCAATAATCCTCGCTTCCAGGTGCTGAGGATCTCATCCAAAGTCTTAGTAATCCCGCTCAGATACAAGTCCTCTACCAGAACTCGTAGTCTGCGCCTGTAATCTGTCAAAGTCTCCTCCTCCTGCATACTAAAGATCTCCCATCTAATGTGACACGTAGCAGGATTAGTCTGCACACACAATAAAATTTGCATGATTAATAATAATCACACATACTTTATTCCTAGTTGTGCAGTATAATTCTACCCATGACTACCCAACTACTACTAATGAATGCTAACTAAATCTAATTTACTACATTCACTAAATGCAATTCTTTCACATATTCATCTTTCTTATTCTAGCAACCATGCTCTGATACCAACTTAATTCTGTCACGCCCCGAGGGTACCCTAGTAGTAATAAACAAGTTACACTTGAATATTATCACTAGATTACCTTCAGGAATGACAGGTTTTCAAAACAACAGGATCTTTTAAGTTGCTTGATAAGAAATAACAAATATATGAGAGAAATGATTTAGTGAATAACCATTACAAACTATTACAAACCATATATCTCTTTGAAGTATACAACTAAATAATCTACTCTAATAGTACATAACCATCAAACTAAAATAGATCTGTAGACTTCTAGCTTCAAAGCCCTTACCGGAGCCATATTCCTGGATGTAACTAACCAGGGACGTAAAGTGAACCTGAAAAGACTGTAGGAGTATGAGCGAAACCACAGCTCAGTGAATAACCAGACATACCATACATCACACAAGTCATTAACAAATCATATGCAATGCAAGCACTCAACCATATGCACAGATACAAGTTTGGATGATCTAGAATCCAAACAGGAAAAAGATTTACGCCCTCTTTTTAATGGGTTGAAGAACCAATGACCCACCTGCCCAGGAGAGACTAAGTACACAGGAGAATCAACGATTTCTCGTTTTAATGTTATCACTTTGAATATAGTGGCTTCCACAAACCATCTCCTGCAATCCCCTTAGAAACTCCCTAAGTATTAATCATTTCAAAGCGATTCTACGGGCGACGTTCTTCGGTGCCTTTTAGTTCCTCATAGGACCGCCAGACCAAAGAGAACCTTGGAAGACTCACACATTGGATCAACCAAGCAAAAACAGAGATCCGAAATATTAATACGTAGCAGGCTGTCACAACCATATATGCAATAATGCAATTCGTGCAATGCATGTCCATATTATTTTGTTAAGTCAAATCTTAATCAATTTCGGGTGACCATACATTACACACAATCATCATTATACTACTGCACAACACCAACCATTGCGTTATCGCTTGTATAAAGATATTTTAGCAATCATACAATCATCATATCAACTTTCAACAAACATCATTTGTTATCTTGCATTACATATTCGACTATTTACAATCACAACCAGTACAATATGACTGAATTACTCACCTGCTCATACCGACTCAGTCGTAGTAGTCCACTGGTAGATCTTCTAATGAGTCAAATTCACCTATTTAAAACAAAATATTCATCAATACATCTAGCTAAATTCCTACATGTGCTTGTGTCCTAGACTCGATATTAATACTTAGTATCGTCGGTTTTTCCTATTTAATCTCACATAATTGTTTGGTTATTTTTAGAAGTCACATTGCTCAAGAAATTAACTTATTTCAATTTCCATTCTTATATATTTTATCTTGTTAAAACAAATATTAGACTAATAATTACTCTAAATATTTTCTTAGTTCTAGGGTTTCAAAAGTTAATAGATATTAATTCTAAATAGACTTAAATACTTGTATTATTACATCTAATACATATTTATATAACAAACATATATACATACTTAGTAGATATTATATATATATATATTCGGTTTAGGTCAGAAAAGCTTTCGTTGGAAAATTTTAGCTGTAAGCCGGCTCAAGGCCGCCGGCCTAAATCCCAGGTGCCGGTGTAAATCATTTTGAAGAGAAAATTTCATATCGAAAGCACCGGTGTTGAAAGCTGCCAGCTTACAACGTACGCCGGCCCTACGCCGCCGGCGTAGATCTCCAGGTAGCCGGCTTACGTTGATTTTACGTGAAAATTATTTTACGTAGCCTCTGTTTGAGTGTAAGCCGCCTGTAAGCCGCCGGCCTATCCATGTAAGCCGCCGGCGTACATCGTTTACACTGCCGGCCTTGAGGCAGCGTTGCACTGTTCATCATCTTCCTCCTCGGTTCGATTCTTTTTCTTTGATTTTTACACGTTAGAAACTTACTTAAACTACTTCTAAGAGTTTATATATCATATATAAGGATATATAACAACTTTTAACACGTTTAAAAACATAAATATATAGATTTCGATTCTTTGAAATAAGCTAGGGTTTTGAAGTTTTACCTTGTTGGAGCTCGTTTGATGCAATCCGAAGCTTGTGTTTGTGTTTAATAAGTTCCTAAGATGATTTTAAGTCAGTTACAAATCATATTTGAACGAAAATCCTTTGAATCATGTCAACTTACCTTAGCTCGTTTTTGAGGGTTTTGGCTTTGTTTTTTTTGATTCGAGTTTAGATGTTATGATCTGTTTATTCTTCATTTCTAGTTCGTTTGGTTGGTTTGGGAGTATTTTCGTGCTGAGGAGTGTAAAGATTAACGAGTTTTGGTCTGTTCTCCATTAAGGTCACTTATTGCACATATATATAAGAGAAGAAAAAGAAAGAAGTTTCGTTGCTTTCTCCTCCAATTCTCCCCCGAATTTGTTCTCATCCTGCTGTTATTTTCAAGCAATTAATGTTAAAGTGACTTGGCAACATGTGATTGGTGTGGTGGTTGATTTTTGTGGAAATTTGGTCCATGATTGAAGCAAATCCGGCTCTCCTCTTCTTCTCCTTCAACCTGCACCAACTCAGCGCGCATTTTCCCCACCGAAAACAGCAACCCCAATATATATATATATAGTTTATTATATTAATTAAATTTTGAGTTAACTATACGAGTTATACGGTATAGATTAGTTAATATTTGGAAGTTTTTGTACAAAATATGCTTATAAATTTATACAAAACACTTAGATTTTCAAATAATACAAATTGAGGTTATATATACGTAATTAATTATTCGTATAATTTTATCTCCCGCGATTTGGATTTCTTAAGCTTATCGGTCAATTTTTGTTTCAGGCTCTGATAGCTTAAGAAAACTCGTTTAGAACAAAGCGTGATCCGATTATTTATTTGAAGTTTAGATTTTGAGTTATTCATCAGTTTATATTTTCGTTGTGTATTTAAAAATCCTAACGGTTTATTTTTGGATTACCGTTTTCTGTTTAGGAGCATAAATAGTCATTTATGCCGTATTGGACTTAATACAGGAACTAAACTATATTTATATCTCTAGTTTTGATACTGAACATAAATCTTATTAGTAGCTTTTAAATTTAACTAGGGATTTAGAAATTAGGGTTTAAGTCTAAATATAAACTCATTACTACTCGTTATTCTAGTCTTGAATCATATCGAGATAAAAACAATCATTTAATCTTTATATTCATATTTTCTATTTAAATCTATTTGTATACTAGGTTTTCGGGTCTAGATTTTAGATCATATCTTGAATTAGTTATTCAAGATACAAAATCTCATTTTCGGTATTAACTAGGGTTAAAGAATTTCTTTATTCGATTCCTAAATCTTTCATTTATCAAAAATCTAAATATTATTCTATTATTAGACTTCAGTCAGAATCTAAATCTATTATCTAGTTTATACAGTCTATTATTGTCACGCCCCGAAGGGTACCCTAAACGTGGCAGTCCGCCGTACACAATATTAAAGCCTAAGAATGACCATCTCAGTCACGCTAAGGCTTCCATACTATGTACAAGGCGTCTAACACATGGAGGAGACACATCGGAGTAATACATTTTACGTTGATATAGCTTGAGTAACAATGTAAAGGAAATACAATTTACTATACTTCAGATACAAATCATTACACTTCAATTACATTCATCAAAAGATTCCACTTCATAAAACTATTACAAAGCAAATCATAAAACTGGCTGATAACTTCAATCATTCTTATTCCTTGCCGGAATCCCAAAGTCATTCCCGGCTCCAATCAATTCGGTCCCCACCTTGCATTCTTGAGATAACCTGTTCATTTCCACAACTATAGGGGTATAAGCTACACTAGCTTAGTGAGAATTCCCTTAATTCCGCACCCTAACAAGCAAGTTATAATCAACCCATATGCTATGCATGAGCAAACAATTATGTATGGTATCCGGAACCCACACACAGAACGGATTTACGCCCTCCGTATCTTGGGTTAGGGATGGTATTGAAGTCTACACGACTGCTGCTAGTCCCCAAGCCCTCAGCTCATAGCACTCGCCTCGGCTAGGCTCACACATGGAATGCATCCCTGATGCGCCTTAGTTCCCTATGAATGAGCTCTGATCCCGGGTCTCATTATCCAAACGAGTCATCGGACCATACCGATCGACCTGCGTAGGAGTAGCACGCTACCAAATGCAATATGACCGATGCGATGCATGATCAATTTACTTTTTGCTTAGGTCAAAATACTTATACATTCTTTAGAGTGACCAGCCAATATCATACACATAACAGAAATAATATGAACAGTGCAGTTATCCAATCAAATCGTGGTTTCGATATGCTTTAGTATTCTTTGGCATACATTCATCATAGCTTCATCATATATCCCATCCCTATTCGTATCGATTTTTATCTTGTTCCTACAATCTAATGCAACTAACTACAAGCACAATCAAAGTAACAAAACAAGGAGAAAACTCACTCGGCTATTGGATCACCGGTCTTCTAGTAATAATAATCCAGTGGTAGGGAATCGTCGATCTCGGGATCTCCTAAAAAGGAAGAAATACTCTAATAAGTATTTCATCACTTAACTAATCCAAACTATCTCATTCAAACTATCAAATTCGCAATTCGCGTCCTAAGCGGGAATTCCAACTTAAAACGGCCATAACTTAGTCATTTTAACTCGGAATCTCGCAAATTATATATCGATTTCTATCTACTTCGAAGGATCTATCTAATTCTAACATTATATTTAAGTTTTGAAAACGTTTAGGTCTCGGAACAGAGGGATCAGATTTGGTCAGTAACGGTTTCCGATTCCGAAAAATAGTTTTGTAAATGTTTGTAATGTTCCTACTACATACTTAGCTATACATGCAACATGAATGATTTCCTAACATGAATGACATGAGATGAGCTTAATGTAGGCATGATCTTAATGATTTTTGCTAAAGGGAAATTTTATAACTTTTTATTTTGCAAGACCATAATAACAATTACTTATGAAAAGTCTAGTTTTCTAACTTTAATCATTCCCATTTGTTTTGGATTTATTACTTAAGAAAATATAATTATTTTTGTTAAAATTGAGTCTTCATTATATATATTACTTATGACCTTCATTTCTATATAAAAATTTTCCATTTTACACTTTATAAACATATTTTTAAAATTGGTCCATTCTAAAATCCGAATTTTTGTAAGTAATGTTTTTGAGTGATTTCTTTAAGTAAAAATCATTTGATAGTTAGAAAATTAGGGCTCAATCATACATAACCACTAAGGACTTCATTTTTACACAAAATATTGCATTTTACACTTTACAAATATGTTTTCCAATATGATTTACTCAAAAATCCGAATTTTTAGAAAATCTACTTTTTGAATGATTACTTTGGGAAAAACTTGTTTAATGCATTAAAATTTAAGGCTTCACTATATCAATTACCTAAGGACTTCATTTAACACATAAAACTTGCAATTTGAACTCAAATACTAAGTGATTACATATGCATCATCTCAAATTACGAATTTGACAATTTATCACTAACTCAAAATTTTTCATTTTAATTCCATTACTTGTTTAACACCTTAGTCATGCCTAAACTCATTTTAACTTGTAAAAATCATTGCTTAATGATATCTATTATCTATATACTTCATTTTCACATAAAACATGAGTTTGGAGTTGATACATGGGTTCTAAAAATTGGTCTTAGTTGGGATCCGATTTACAAAATTCATTTTTGGTTATATCTTTTGATAAAATCTATCTAAGCTCATGAAAATCTATTCCTTACATATCCTATCCTAAGAGCCTTTCATTTCTTAATTAAAAATCACATTTTGACACTTGGAAAGTGGTTTTTAAATGGGGGTCTTGCCAAATTACGAATTTCACAATTTTGTTTGAGTTCATAACTAAGATCTATACTTAATATGAACATAAACATAAAACAAATGCATGGTAATAAGCTATAAACATCATGGATCTAAACTTTACTTATCAAAATCTTTCATTTATGGTATCTATGCCCTAAGCCCTTCATTTTAAATGAAAAATATACATTTTGAAGTTGAAAAACCACTTTTCTAAATATGGTTCCATTTTCATCCGAATTTTCAAAAATCATTTTGCTTGAAAATAAAATAGATCTTGAGTTTCCTATAACTTTCCTACCATCATCATATTATAGCAAGTTGTTCATGAACATAAACAAAGATCTAATACATCTATGAACTCAAAACTTTAGATCTAGTTTTCTAAACTAGTTTTACATGCATGAATCACTAAGATAGACATGTGAATGCTAGATCTATGCATAAATCATAAGGAATAACAAAAATAACAACTTAAATAACAAGATCTATGCAATAAACAAAAATCAAAGCCATAAAAAGTTAGATCTACCATATATATTAACTCTAAACAAGAAAATAATTGTAATACAAGATAATAAAAGTGGAGAAAAAGAGAGTTTCATTTTTGGCATCATCATCCTAAGCTTTTAAGCTTATGGAAGGTCATTTGATGCATGAAACCTTCATTACACCTTACCTATATCACCTATGGAAGCTTTGAGATGAAGATTGGCTTAAAAATCTTTAAGAAATATGCATGGAGGCTCATGGAAGAATGGGGGCAGCTTGTTCATGGAAGAAACAAGAACAAGAAGAAGAAGAAGAAAAGAGAGGAAAAAGAGTGAGAAAATGTGAAGGAATGAAAAAGGAAAGATGAGTAAATGAAGGAGAGAGAGAAAATAAGTGTTTTAATTGAATAAATGAGAGAAAAAAAATAAAACAAGGGCAGCCAATAACCCCTATGCTGCACGTGAAAATGGAAGGGAGAGGAGAGAGGAATTTGTTTGAATTTTGACTTGAAATTGATTTGTGTAATAAATGTATTATGTAGCTTTCTTAAGAAGGAGTAGAATATAATTAAATTGGTCAAAATATTAGTAAATAAAGGACAATGGCAGCCATAAATAGGGTCAAAAATCTGCCATCAATTGTGGGATAATGTGTAGAAAGATTGAAGTGAAAATGAAGTGATATGTGTAAGGTGTACTTGAAGGTATGGGTTGTAAAAGTACTTTATTAATAAAATAAAATAAAATTGGAAAAATTATTCCAAATAATTGTAGCAGATTTTTCATAATTAAAATTAAATAATTATTTGAATTATTTTAGTATTTTAACAAATATGTTACCGTACGGTCAAAATACGCGATTATGGGCTATAAATAATATTTTTATAACCCGAAAAATTCTAAAAAATTATTTTATGAAAATATAAATATTTCTCAAATATTTTTCAATTATTAAATTAATTTATTTTATTTTTAGTATCGGATCTTAAACAGAATCTGATCCCGTAAAGACCCAAAACGAACTAAATTTTAGAAAAACAAAATTTTTTATAACATATAAAATGTTTATCTAAAAATATAAGACTTTATAAGAATAATAAAATTTCGTAATAAAATAAAAATGAATAGCGCAAAAGACTAATCAATTACCAGTAATAATGGAAATACGATAAAAAGGTTATAACCGTAACTTTTATAACCTGAAAAATTATATAACTGATATATTTAGAAATCTTATGAAATTACGAGTCTAACGGTACTATTGGTATATTTTTTTATATCTCGAGCCCCGGGACACTCTTTTCGAAGTATGTACCCGAACGGGTTAGAAATAGGTCAAAAATTTACCAATCTGATATTTTTAAACAAACTCATATTACTATGAGCTATTCTATATATTTAAACTACATCTCGGCCTCTAGGGTTAGGGGCACTAGATTGCCGGACTTACACTATTGTATTCCGGTTAGGGTTTCCGGGTGATTTTCCAGTTTAGACCTTTGCCAATTTGGAAATTGATATTTATGTTCATACAACATATTTAATTTGAGAAGTTTATTTTAAATTTTATTTTTGTAAGTATTTATTATCTTTTAACGTTTTCGGAATTTTTAAATTGGTTTCATTTTCGAAAGTTAATCGTTATTTACTTTTTAATAATTCGTTTTTGGGATCTATATTACCCGATTTTATAAATCGGAGTCACGTATGGAATTTGTCATACGTAGTGGTCTTGGAATTGTAGTATGTTGAGTTCTTACTTTGTTTTTGAGAATTCTTATTTTCCCCAAGATTCGAAAATTTTTCGAATTCATTCGTGATTGAAGACTAGTTGAAATTCGGTTTTAATTTGGAGTAATTTTTAGGGTTTATTTTCTAAGTTCATCTTAAAATTATTTATTGAAATTTTCTGGGGCTTACAATTATAAAGTCGGGTATTAATGTGAAAAATTCCCGGGGTTTACACTCACTAAAGCATACAACTCCTTGTCATAGATCGGGTAGTTTAATGCAGCACCACTGAGTTTTTCGCTAAAGTAAGCGATTGGTTTGGAATCCTGCATCAAAACACCACCAATACCTTTCCCAGAAGCATTGCATTCAATCTCAAAAACTTTCTCAAAATTAGGTAGAATAAGTAATGGTGCATTAGTCAATTTACCTTTCAAAGCTTTAAAAGCATTCTCATGCACTTCAGTCCATCTAAACTCAGCATTCTTCTTAACAAGATCATTTAGAGGAGCAGCTATAGAACTAAAGTCCCTAACAAATCTCCTATAAAAGCTTGCTAATCCATGAAAACTTCTGACCTCACTTGCATTCCTTGGTGTTGGCCACCCCCTGATCGCCTTCATCTTCTCTTCATCAACAGCAATCCCATTTGCACCTACAACAAACCCAAGAAAAACCACAGTTTCTATACGAAAGGTGCACTTCTTCAAGTTGGCATATAACTTATTCTCTCTCAACGTAGTGAAAACAAATTGTAAATGATGAACATGTTCATCTAAAGTCTTGCTGTAAACTAAGATGTCATCAAAGTATACAACAACAAATTTTCCAATAAAAGCACGAAGAACATGATTCATTAACCTCATAAACGTGCTAGGTGCATTTGTTAATCTAAAAGGCATTACCATCCACTCATATAAACCATGCTTAGTTTTAAAAGTTGTTTTCTACTCATCTCCCTCTTTCATGTGAATTTGGTAATAGCCATATTTTTAATCAATTTTGGAAAACAAACAAGCACCATATAACTCATTAAGCATATCATCAAGTCTAAGAATGGGATGTCTATACTTAACTGTGATCTTGTTGATTACTCGACAGTCGACACACATATGCCATGTTCCATCTTTCTTTGGAACCAGGATGACAGGAAATAAACATGGACTGAGGCTTTCTCTCACAAACCCTTTCTTTATCAGATCATCAACTTGCCTCTAGATGTCTTTTGTTTCCTCCGAATTGGCTTGATAAGCTGGCTGATTAGGAATTGAAGCACTTGGGATAAAGTCAATTTGGTGCTCAATGCCTTTTAGTGGAGGCAATCCCCTTGGTACTTCTTCAGGAAATAAATCTTTATACTCCTGCAAAAGAGACACAACTACACTTGGCGGAGAAGAGTTGAGGTCAGAGTAGTAAAATATACATCCTTGTACATGAGTACAAGTAGTTGTTTCCTAGCCACTATTTCGCTTTTAACTTCACTTTGTTTTGCAACTCCACTCTCTTCTACAATTTCCTTCTCACTCAGTGTTTGGGATCCTTCTCTCTCTTGGCTGACCAGTGTTTGTCTCTCACTTTTCCTTTCTTTTTCACTCTTTTCTAGTACACTCAGGTGTTTTTCTTTAAACTATTTTGCTATCCTCACCTGGTCCTCACAAGCTTCCCACGATTTTTGGAGAGTTAGAACTACAATCCTTTTATTTAGAACAAATGAATATTGGTTCTTGTACCCGTCATATTTTATTTAGAACAAATGAATATTGGTTCTTGTACCCGTCATACGTCACCCTTCTATCAAACTGCCATGGTCGACCCAGCAATAGGTAACTAGCCTGCATGGGAACTACATCACATATCACCTCATCATGATAATTCCTAATGGAAAAGGAAATAAGAACCTGCCTGGTCACCTTCATCTCCCTACACTCATTCAACCACTGCAGCCTATAGGGTTTTTGATGCTTCACAGTTTTCAACCTCAACTTATCAACCAGCAAAGTACTGGCAGCGTTAGTGCAGCTACCACTATCAATGATCAGGGTACATACCTTCTTCTGCACATGGCACCGGGTATGAAAGATGTGCTTACGTTGTACCTCTTCACCCTCATCTTTAGGCTGAGTACTAAGGACTCGCCTATTGACCAACAATTCCCCACTCATGGGTCCCTCCATATCCACATCACTACAATCCTCCAATAGAGGCATGTCATCATCACTGGAACGAACACTCTCCACCTCTCCATTATCCTGCATGATCATGGCCCTTTGATTTGGACATTGAGATGCAATATGTCCAAACCCCTGACACATGAAACAATTAATATCATGAATTCTAGCAAATGGTTTAGTGTCAGGTCTACCTTTAGAAGAAGTAACTGGGCTCTTGGCCTTCACATCCTCTTTTAGCTTTGAGTCTGTAGTGTTCTTCTTCTAGTTTGACTTCCATGAAGAGTTAGAAGTCGTACTAGATTTAGAAGTTCCCTTAGACTTCAGCTGCTTTTCAACCTTGATCGCCTTATGTAATAACTCCTCAATATCTACATAATGCTGTAGATTTAATATATCAGAGATCTCCCTATTTAGCCCATTGATGAATCTAGCCATAGTAGCCTCATCATCCTCCTCTACTTTAGCTCGGATCATTGCCATCTCCATTTCCTTAAAATAGTCCTCTACACTTGGACCCTTACCTCAATTCTTGCAGCTTCTTATGCAAATCCCTATAATGTGACTAGGGATAAATCTCTTCTGCATGACTGTCTTCATCTCATCCCATGTACTAATAGGCCTCTCACCATACCTTCGCCTATTACGCACCAATTGATCCCACCACACACTGGTATAGTCTGAAAACTCAACTGCAGCTAACTTAATTTTTTTTTTCCTCAATGTAATTGTGGCACTCAAATATATGGTCCACTTTTCGCTCCCACTTCAAGTATAGCTCTGGATCATTCTTCCCCTGAAAAGAAGGTATTTTCATTTTAATACTACCCAAATTACTTACTGCCTCGCCTTGGGTATTCCTCTCTCCCTCATGAAACTATACTCCCCTGAATCAGTATCCTCCATCTCTTCTAATTGGGCTGCTTGTGCTGAGTCTGGGTGTGATGATTTTATATGTCAGGCCCCAAAGGTTACCATAGGATTATCAATGATGTGAACTTCAAGTATGTTAAACTTGAAACCCAACAAGAGTACGTGGAAGCACAGCCTTCAAGAAAGCTAAATTAGATCGGGATGGAAACCTTGACCTAAAGTTATATTTCAAACTTGAACCAAAGGTATAAAATTGATGGACCTTTGCCTTAAGTTGTATTGCAAAGTAGAACAAAGGTATAAATCGAATTAAACACCATAAGAAATTTCTTAATAAGTTTACAAGTTCTTAAAAGAATAAGAGGAGAATAATCTCTCACAGATAATATTCATCAAATGTTAATTGTCTTTCTCAAACAAAGCAATTGAATATAAAAGCCAAAAAGGAAACTCAAAAGTCGTAAAATTTCTATCTTTTTACTTGTGTTGCGAAATATTGTCTTTTATTGCCTAGAAATTTATTTATCTTGATTATTAATTAGTTATGATTATGGAAGTTATATTTTGTGCCTCAAAATTTTCTATAAGGATTTGAATATTTCTAATTATAACATAATTTGTTTATACTTTAATGTTATTAAATCGCGAAAAATCGGGAGTGGTCTTTATGACTTTTTCTCGAGTTCTCCAAGATTCTATGTTACAATTTATTAAGTATCATTTTCAAGTTATCTAAAATCAGGGAGTTACATTCTCCACCACCCCACACCCACCCCACCCCCCCCCCCCCCCCCCCCCCCCCCCCCCCTCCCCCTCCCCCCTTAACAAAAGTTTCGTCCTCGAAACTTGCAGGGGTTCATCTATATTCTTGAGAGCTATATTTTTCACTTAGGAAAAATTTTGTATGTACTTATAGTCTTTTGTATCAAGTTAACAAAAACTCTATTTGAGGAATCTTCTTCTATCAATTTACTAGTTTTATATAAAACCACTTCAATTCTATACCTTTTACAGATATATCTATAACTCCAAATGGTATGATTCATATTTACTAAGTTTGATTATGCCACATACTTGTATAATCATCTCGGTAAGCTATAATAATTATATATTCCATTTTATCTCCAAAAGAGTGTTTCTATTATTTCAAATAATAATCCACTTCCTTCCAATTTTGCTTACAAAGTCTCAACTTACTTCTTCAAGTGAAAACGCTTCAATATTTTAAGTAACTTCCAAACTACAAAAAATAATTACTTTTCTTATTCTCAATGTGACCATATTGATAGAAAGTCCTCTTCTTCATTGTGAATGTCTTGATCTACTTGTAAAATTCCTCTTGAAATCTTTGCAACATTAGCACTATACTACTTCTAAAGATCAACAATAAATACTCTATGATTGTAAATGAAATTATTGACCAAAGGTATATATCATCCAAATTATTAGGACTTTGACCTTAAGTCCATATATTCCATCATCAAAGCTATGTTGTATTAAAGAAGATAGTTGATTAGTGAATGAGCCATAAGTTAGGATACTCCTTATAATATGACCTATTGTTATCTCTAATCTCAATAGCTCCATTCAAACTCATCCTTATCATGATGATTTCAAATTATCTCCAAATATTATTCTCACTAAAAAATCATCTAGGGGCAACATCATATATTTTTATCAAGATTCTCGATATCTTTAGTCATAAGGTTTCTCCAAAAGCATAATCTTCTTCATTAGCTTTATGTGAATTTCTACTAATATCTCCACATATCACCTAGTGTTTAACATGACATTCTCAATTTGCTTTCCTAGTATATCAACTAACCATAGAAAAATAAAGATTGAAGCTTTTTCTAGTTTTCCTTCAAATTATATATAAATTTATTACAATTCGCCTGCCTATTCTCCATGTCCTTTTCATATTCTATCAATATTCTATCTTATTTCACTATAATCTACCTTGGTCTTCCTCTTAAGTTACAAGTGTGATTACTCCAATACTTCAAGTAAGATCATATGTATATTCACAAATTTGACAACTCCTATTTCCACATGTCAAACAATTTGCTACTACTCCAAAGTTCATCCTTATGTTAAACATTTCAATTTCTAAAACTTTTCTTCTCATTATGGACATTACGTAGCATACTATGTACAATGCATGCTATTTGATTCATACCTATTTTCCCATTGTTCGTTGTACCTAACGTAATAGCCAATCTTCTTTAATGGCACCTAGGGGTTATTGTTTATCATAATGTGACTAGAGACACAACTAGTTTTTTCCAGTTGTGTGCCATGCTGTACTACTTACAGTTGTTAAGTCTCCTTGTCAATTCTAATTCATCTAGCAAAGAAAAAGGTTTGTAATTCTGTTAACCTAGATTCTACTAACCTGGATGCTTGTGATTTGGCCTCTAGTTTAAGATTACTTTACCTTTCAGATTAAGAAAAGATGCAGGAGCTATAAATTGCATCTTTAGGATAACATATGTCCATATCATATATGTAATATATAAATATATATTATAGTCTATATGCCTACATCTTTTAATTTATAAACCTAATTTGTCTACCCAGGTTCTACCCCAATTCTCACCATTTGGTAGGTTGCTCCTATCTCTGACAAACCTATAGCTCTGATACCACTTTTATCATGACCCTAATAGGGGCCTAGTAGGATTATCCTGAAGTTGTCATATTATGTGTGCACCCGCAATATGAAAATCGTCTTGCAAGCCAGAAATTACAAGACTCTATTCACTTGTTAACATTAGTAATACATATACTATTATTATTAATACTCAATTATGAACATCTAGCCAAGATCGCAGAGAATCGGTATTCCCTACCAAATAATAAAAATTGGGTTTCAACCTATAAAATGCAAAATCTCACATGCTTATACAATTTTATCAAATTTTCATTCTAAGTTCATTGCAATCTATCTTTCTAACTCCATGAAAGTTTGATAGGGAAATCACTCCTCACATGTTCCTAGCCCATTCCCAGCAAGCATTAGCCCTACACAAAAACTGTTGGGGGGTGAGCGAAACCATAGCTCAGTGAGATAACCTGACCAAACCACACATCAAGCAATAACAAACAAGTTTATTATCAAGCAAGTGTAATGTATCAATCAAACACATGCTCAATTACAAGTTTGGAGAACCGGAATCCAAACAGGATGTAGATTTACGCCCTCACATCAGGGTTGAAGGAACCTAGTCAAGGATCACATCCTTATGACCCACCCGCCCAGGAGAAACAGAGAACCATAGGAATAGCAGTACTTACTTTATTTATCACTTCATTAGATATATTTTCTTCACTCAATTTCCTTTCGGAACAAGAAACTCCATTAAGTATTAGTCATTTCAAGCCGATACCATGGGGCGCGTTCCTTCTTTTGCCAAGTAGTTTCCATGGAACCGATCAGAACAAGGATAATCTTGGAAGAACTAGGAAATCTACATCTAGAAAAACCAAGCATTAACCGAGATCCGAAATACTAATACGAGCGGGCTGTCACACTTTTTTATCCAGTATATGCAAGTTATGTAATGCATGACCAATTCAATAGATAATGTAAATATAGATAAATTCTAATAGTATGATCCCCTTAAATATAGATAAAAATATGAATTAGAAAAAAAAGAAAAGAAACATGATGAAAATAAATAATAAATAACAAATATCAACTATCTTAAGATAGGCATAATAAAAGGGCAATATAAATAATAAAAGCTTTAGAATAAAATTATTAAGCAAAATAAAACTTAAAATATTCTACAATATCTATCGGTAAACATAAAGTAAATAAAATTACAAATTAGTAAAATTAAGTTGACTATCATATAGTACTCAAAACAAGCTTTCCAACACTTATTTATGCAAAAATCCGTTAAAATGAATATTATAGGCTTAGTTAATGATTATGTGGTAAAAACTGACATTCAGAATCGTTTAAACCACTTTTTATGAGAAAAGCTCTTCTACTTGAACTTTGGGGTTGTGGTAAGAAATATAATATTTTATGAGCTTCAAAACGACAAACTATAAGTCAATTTTGGATCAGAAATGAGGAAATAGGACTAAAAATAATAAAAACCAACTTTAGGTTTTGTTACAAAAACTATAAATATAGTAATGAGTAATTATTATTTCATTTCATAGGAGATATTGAGCGCACGTTCTCAAATCCCGAATACTTTCTAAGGATGTATCAAGTAAACAAGAATGCTTAGGGGAGGGATTTCTAATAATCTACTATTTGCTTGTGTTTGCTACTGCTTATTGTTATGACTAGCTGTATTGCTTATCTAATGAATGACTGGTTGTTGTGAATGCTATCATCCGCTTGATCGCCCAAATAAATAAATAAGTATAATCATTCAACTAAACAAATCGGGTATACTTGTCGCATGTGCTTGAAACCTCCTATAGGTAATGTCCCAGATTTACAATGAAATTTATTTTTAAAATATATTTATAAAAGATCAGGACTTGGAGAATCTCAAGTCACCCTTTTTCTCTCTAAATGAGTTTTACCAAAAGAATTTATGAAACAAACGTGGGACATTTTCGAATATTGTTTTGACAGTAGATGTTGCATAAGTTGGGGTCTACTTGTCAAGTGGCGGTAGATATTGCTTAACTGGGGGTCTACTTGCCTGATTCACCATAGATTGGGGATGGTCAGTTTTGGCAATAAATGTTCTACTTGCCTCATTCACCATAGATCTGTGATGGTCAATTTGATTTATCATTATTTTGTGATGGTCATGTTTTAAATTTAATTAATATTAACCAGCATAAATCATGTGAACACGTTGGAGAATATTATCTTTTGCTAGTGAAATATAATCATTGGCTAAGTTTGGATGGACGCTACCACCAGGCAACCTCGTTAAAAGTAAGACGAGATCCCATGTAAGGTAAATATGGAGATAACTGATATGTAGACTGTGTAAATCTACATCATTTATGGTTTCAGACTCCTATAGATGTGCTGCTTGCATTCATCACGTATGCATTCATATTATATGTAGATAGATTTGCATGAATGTTTACTTAATGCTTAATAACTTACGTGACTAGTAGTAGTAAGAAATGAACTCACTGAGTTGTGTTTTTGCTCACCCCCAACAGTTTTTGTGTAGGAATAACAATAGCTAGGAATGGGCAAAGAATGTGTGAAGAGTGCTTCCCTATCAAATCTTCATGAAGATAGAAATCTAGGTTCCAAAGAACTTAGAATATAATTCTGAATAATTTGTACAAATAGTTGAAACTTTACATTTGTAGGATTGGAACCCCATTTTTAATATTTAGTAGGGGATACCGATTCTCTGTGATATGGGGAGAATATGAAAAATCAGATTCCATAAATTGAACCCCAATAATACTGTTACATGTATATGTATCACTTAAGTAAGAAATATTAATATATAAGTAGAGTCTTGTAAATTTTGACTTACATGACGATTCTCATATTATGGGTATACACGTGGTATGATAACTTTAGATTAATCGTACCAGGCCCCCTTTTTAGGCGTGACATATCCATGGACTTTGTTTTGTGTTTACTTAAGTTGAAAAAAAGGTCGTGATTCTATTTTTGTGATTGTCGAAAGGTTTTCTAAAATGACTCATTTTATTCCTTGTTATAAACTGATGACGCAACTAACATTTCTAATTTGTTCTTTCAAGAAGTCGTGCGTCTGCATAAAGTACTTAGGAGCATAGTTTCAGATAGAGATGCAAAATTTTTGAGCCACTTCTGAAAGGTTTAGTGGGCGAAGTTGGGAACCAAATTATTATTCAAAGAAAAAAGGAATCCTGATTTTCTTGTTATCTAGACGTTGAAGAACAAGTTACAAGAGACAAGACTCAATATAATTACAAGGGATCTCTTTTTCTAAAAAAAAAAAAAAAAAACACATGAGCTTTTATCCTCGTTGCTTTCGAAGAAAAATTTGCAAATCTCATCTTCTCTATGATATTCTTTTGAACTTAATTGTAGAGAAATAATTATTTTCTCCTCATTGCTTTCTACTCTTTTTGTGAGAGATTGTTAAGAGTTTGATAATTCACTGTAGTTGAATGATTAACTTAGTGTAGAAGCTAGAGAGACTCAGTAGTGAGAATTTGCCTTTAAAGAGGCTTGGTTTGTAAACTCTCAATTTATGATTTTGATATAGTGAAACACAAGCGGTAAAGATAACCGGGTCCCCAACGTGGAGCTGGAAGAGTAAACTGACGCACAAGGTGGAACCACTATATATACCTGAGCTAGCTTTTCTCTCCTTACTCTCTTTTAATTCATTGCAAAATATTTGTTTTGTTGCTTAAGCCATTATCATATTTTGTTTACTTAAATTTCAAGAAGGAAATTTAAGATTGTTTTATTTCAAAATTTTCAATTTTTGAATACTTAATCAATTCACCCCCTTATTGATTAAGTTAACGGACCGATACTCTTTAATTTTCATTGATCAAAAGATATGTGATCTATTACAAGCAATGTTTTTATATAGGCTTTAATTAGCCTAAAAACTAACCGACTAAACGATTAGAATAAGGAAATATGAAAAGACAACAAAGAAATGTGAAAGGACTCCTAATCTAATGAACGCTGGAGGCTCATAACACCCAAGGCTGGCGATGCTACAATGAAGGTTAGCGGCCTTTATGAAACAAATAAAAAAGATGAGGCTGTGTTGTGTTGTATGCCGGTAAGAAGGGCAGCGATGTAACTCAAAAGGCCAGTGACATACACCTTTTAGGCAGTAGCATATAGTGTTCGACGTTCAAGGCTGGCAACTTTCCATCCCAGGTTGGCAGTATACAACTCCATTAGCTTCACAACTTGAAATTCTTCAATCTCTCGTGTCCCAAACTATTTAATGGGCTTGCTTTGTGTCATGACCCTAGTAGGGGCTTAGTATGATTTTCCTGAAGTTGTCATATTATGTGTGCACCCGCAAGATGAAAACCATCTTGCAAGTCAAAGATTACAAAACTCTATTTATTTATTAACTCATACATTGATCATATAATACATATAATCTATTATTGAAACATAACTATGGAATCCGATTTTCCACATCTCACCAAGATCGCAGAGAATCGGTATCCCCTACCAAAAATAAAAATTGGGTTTCAACCTATAAAATACAAAGTCTCAAATGTTTGTACCGTTTATCTAAATTATTCTAAGTTCATAGTGATCTATCTTTCTAACTTCAATGAGTCTGGTGGAAAACTCTCTTCACACATTCCTAGCCCTTTTCCAGCAAGTATTATTCCTGCATAAAAACTATTGGGGGTGAGCGAAACAAACACGCTCAGTGAGATAACCTAACCAAACCACACATCAAACAATAACAAAATAAGTTTATTATCAAGCAAGTGTAATGTACCAATCAAACATATGCTCAATTACAAGTTTGGAGAACCGGAATCCAAACAGGATGTAGATTTACGCCCTCACATCAGGGTTGAAGGAACCTAGTCAAGGATCATATCCTTATGACCCACCCGCCCAGGAGAAACAGAGAACCATAGGAATAGCAGTATTCACTTTATTCTTTGCTTTATGGTTATAGTTTCTCACTCAATTTCCTTTTGGAATAAAGAAACTCCATTAAGTATTAGCCATTTCAAGCCGATACCACGGGCGGCATTCCTTCTTTGCCAAGTAGTTCCTGTGGAACCAAACAGAACAAGGATAATCTTGGAAGAACTAGGAAATCTACATCTAGAAAAACCAAGCATTAACCGAGATCCAAAATACTAATACAAGCGGGCTGTCACTCTTTGTTATGCAATATATGCAAGTTATGCAATGCGTGACTAATTCAATAGATAGTCGAATAGTATTAGGTTAGGTTCTTAAGTGTCCATACAATTCATAGACAAACCTTAACATGCTTCATACATTAATTATCACACAATGTGATTGTTACTATCAATATGGTGTTTTGGCAACCAATCATACACTAAGCACCATGCGATATACCCAACCCCATAGGCATAACAGTATTAGTATATTTTACATATGCAACTATGCTACAAGCACAAACAATGTGATAAGGTCAAAGTTACTCACCTGGTACCTTGCTAATCATAGTAATCTACTAGAAATTCCAAAGATTGATCTGTTTCTCCTAAAAAATGAGATAAAAGATACTTATTACTATACTAATATTTGCATAACAATCTCGGTTGTGCCCTTTTGCTCCTAAAACTCAATGTTTACATCTTAATCTTAATTTCAACATTTAAATATGGGTTTTAAGGTTCATAAGGGCTTAGTTTCTTCGATCGAGTTATAAAAATTTGTATAAGCTCGTTTTTCTTAGGAAAAGTGTCTTAAATGATTTCAAATACCAATTTCAATAGCAAATCTTAACCTACATCTATTTTATTTGTTTAAACTTTTATTTTAACAAATAAATGGTGTTGTAAAGTTTATTGGACATACACTTTTTTTATCTAGTTTTATTCTTTATTTGTATATTTTCCTTATATGACTTATGGATTCGAAATGTTTTATACTATGATATCTATTATTCAATTTTATATTTTTAATTCTTACTTCATGTCTATTGCTTTGTTTATGTATCTACTACTAAGCTTTGATAATTCATTTTTTGATCATCACTTGGATGAAACTTATGTTATAATTTTATTTTTGTTTTTCTTCTCTTGATCTTATTTCTTATATGTCAAGGAAGTATTTTTACCAATATAGGTTATTTAAATTTTTGCTTTTCCTAATGTAGGTAAAAAACAACTAAGGTTCTTAATTATTATGTACCTTGTTGTTAACCTTATTTGTTTTTTCTATATACTTTTTTATATTTTAGACATAGCTACTATTTTTAGACATCAATTACTTATTTTTAAATTATTAGTGAGTTAAGTGATCTTACTAATTCTAAAATTTGTTATAAAGAAGCTTTCTAATAACTCAATTTTGTTATATCCTTTAAGGATCTTATCTTATTTTATTTTATTTTTATTTATTTATTTAATTTTTTTAATCTCTAATGTTTATAATGTTTATTATTTCTATTCCGATAGTAGTCTATAATTAGTCATTTTTAAAGTTTATGAAATACATTATATTTTTACAAAATTCGTATAGAAATTATTCTTACTAAAAAAGTGACCTAAATAATTTTTAATTCATGTTTTTAGTGTAAAATCTTTAAGTAGGCTTATATCACTTATTTTAACTTATATTGTTGTATAAATAGGTGTTAAAAAGCTTGTTTTGCATATATATGCTAGTTGCTCAACTTATTTACTTGTTAATTTATATTCCTCCTACTCTTATATATTCTTATAGTTGGTGTAAGACATTCCTAATTATATATACATATTTGTTTCCTATTGTCAGTATTAAGCTTTTATCATTGGTAATGAGTTTTATAATTTTTAATTTATATTGTCCATTAATATCTTTAGTGATAACAAATTTTTTTTTATTGTTTATTTTGTCAACCCTATTTGTTTATGTATATTAGAATTTCTATTATTTAGAGGATCTTATCTAAATTTCAATTATTAATAATGGTTTCTAATGATCTTTTAAATTCATCTAAGTATTATTTTGTATTCCAAATTATAGTTTATCTCTCAAGTTTAATTCTAGCTCCTTCAAAAATCCTTCATTGTTATCATACTTTTAATATACCTAATGACAAGTTTCTTATTATAATTTCATGCATCATTGCTTAATATATATATATATTTATATATATGACATCTTGGGATTTATGTTGGTTGAATTTTATTATCTAGATGCATTAAAGACATATTCTACTAATGCCTTTGAACTAAACTAAGTCATGTATTAAGTTTTTCGAGTCATAGCCTTATAGTGACAACAAAATAGAATCTAGGGTCTTCTAAAATCTAAGTTTAATTTTCTTCATAGTTTCCTTACTAGCTATGGTATTCTACACTTAATCAAAATGACTATCACCATTCTTCTCATTCATTTAATATAACATAATTGAAGGAGGCTATTCATGTAGAATTTCTATGACAATTCTATGCCTTTAATTTTCATAATTTCTACACATGAAGGAGATTATAAATTTGCAGAATAGGTTTAGACATTACCTTGATGGTTTAGAGGGAGAGACGATAAATTTCTCTTTCTTATATAGACCAAAGCACATATATAGATAAGGAGAAAGTTTATCATAATCTAAATATAAGATAACTAACTACAATATATTCTTACCCGTCTTTTTATTTTGTTGAATGGTTGATAGCTACTGTAGTGGAGTTGTGAGAAAAATGGAGTCTTGGTTGATGGAGCTCAAATGGGGACAATTTGTTGTAAGAGAAGTGGAATTGCAATTTTTTGGAGAATTTTGTGTGTTTCACGGTTTTGAATTTTTTGGGAGAGTGGGACTTGCTTTGTTGTTGTCCACTATTTATATGAGTCAAGTTAGACTTATGAAGGAAGGTTTGTAACAACTTATGGAGGAAGTTTCTAATAACTTATGGATGAAGGGTTGAGATAACTATATGTAGGAAGGTTTGACTAGTCTAGGCTTTAATTATTTACTTTATTTAATAAATTATGTTGTTGTTTGTTGTAGATTTTACAAAAAAGGAAGAGAAATCTTTGTTTACCGGTTCTACAAGTCCCTTTAAGTAATTCACCAAGTTTGCATTAATTAAGAGTTTTTATTTGGTGCATTTTCATTGGTTGATGTGTCTTAAAATTGACCTCATATACTCTTTTCTACTCTCTTAAGCTAGCTTACATGGTGGAGAGACTTGTAGCAAATTTAGGCTAGTTAAGTGTTTAAATTCTAACCTCATGTGCAAGCTACTTCTTAAACAAGGCTTCATGGTGAATTGGTCCAAGTAATTTGTTAGTGATGTGTATTCTTTATGGACCATTCACTACTCCCTTAAGCTAGCTACATACGGTGGAGAGACTTGGAGCAATTTTGGGCTGGCCAAGTGTTTCCCATTTTCACATGACTTGCAACAACATTTGAGAAAATATTAATAAATTCAAATATCCAACTATTTCATCAAAACTATCTCCTATGCGTAATATTTATGTTAGTTATATGAGAATTTTATTTCCAACAATTTTTTAAGGTCCTAAAATATTTTTAATATATAGTTGAGTTTTGAATTTTTATTTAAAATTTACGCGATTTAGTATTTCTAAAGTTTTGTTCTACGCGATTAAGGTTTTAAAGTCCGATAGGTCAAAATATAACATTGTATCTACAACTCTAAATTTTCTAACTAAAATTAGGTGTGGTCTAAATTTTTATTTGAAGTCTAAATAAATTAATTGTAGGTCTGTTTATAGCTCTTCATTGGGTATTTATATCCTTAATGTTTTACTTTAATAGGTTATTCTTATTATACACATACCATGAATTATTAGCTTTTAATGCATTTAAAAGTTAAAGCCATTTATTTTATTTATACAGATATACTTTATTCTTGGTTCTTGACTTGGATTACAAAATCTATCTTTGGACTTTTAATGTATTTATTTATTTAGATTCTTAGGTTTTTAGATCATCAATAGTTCACAATACTCTAAAGTTACCAGCTAAGGTCTAATCGGGTATTA